>PVIC010027407.1:0-23887 GCA_004025085.1 Thryonomys swinderianus
GCTTACAGGACGCAGCACCATATCCACGTTCAGGAGCCCACTGGAGGCCTTGAGAGTGGTCCCCCACTGACATGGGGCCTGCTGTGCGCGTCTACACTGAAATCCCTGATGACGCCAAACGCTGGTGAGAACGTGGAGAAACAGAACTTGGCGTCACTGCTGGGGAGGACCGAAGGTTACTTTGGAGGACAGAGTGGAGATTTCTCGCAAAAACAAACACCCAGAGACCACGCCCTTAGGATTCCCCGGAGTAGCTGAGCCATGGTCCGCACAAAGTACTGTTAATTTTAATACATTATATGAAAGTGTCCAAGGAACAGTTTAATTAGGACATCGGCGCAGATGTGCCCAGGACTTGGGCATGGCTGCAGGAGCGCCCGGCCCAGGTGCTCCTCAGGAGGCGCGGTCATGAAAACCACAGGACGCACAGACAGCGGGCTCACCTAGAAAACATGAGAAACCAGACATGCGAGAAGGGGCAGGGGGACTCTAAATGCACCTTCCAAGCGTCCACTGCAACGTCCTCTTCTGTGACCCCCAAGGACAGAGCCGGTGGAAGTTGACGGAGCTTGGAGCCAGGAAGAAGCTGCCAGGGCCCGAGGGGAGGGCGGACAGGGCAGGCACCACGGGGTGGAGCTGGGTGGGACTGAGGGCCACAGAGATTTTCTCCACTGTGAGCTCAGTACTGGGAGGTTGAGGCAGGAGGATGCCAAGGAAGACTCAGCGAGATCCTGTCTCAGAGTAAAAAGGGCTGGGGATGTAGCTCAGTGCGAAGGCCCTGGGTTCAGTCTCCATCCTGGCAAAAACAGAGGGACAGGGTAGAGGGCTCGGGGTGCTGCCTCCACTGAGCACACAGGATCCCGCAGCACAAGGACAGCAGAACCCCATCTTGATTCACGGGCTTCTCCTAGCCGCGCGTGTGCTCAGTGACACCTAAGCACAGAGCCCGGGATTGCCAGCGGGTGCGCAGGCGCAGAGCGGCTCCCAGACCTAAGTGGGAAGGAGCAGCAGAGGCCCACGTGGCAGCTGTGGTTGTGACGGCCTGGGCTCCGCTGCAGCTACTGGGGCACGAACCATCAGTGCCACCCACGCAGGCCTCCTTTGGTGTTTTGATGACTATCATTTCCACAGAACTGGACCTGCCTGGAAGACCTGCAGACACCCCCAGATTGCCTGGGGCCTGGCGCGCATACACACACACACACACACACACACACACACACACACACACACCTACCTACCTACCGGGGGTGGGAGTAGGCGAGAACACCATGCAGGTAGCCCTGGACACTTGAGTAAGAGCGAGCTTGCCAGTAACCAGGTGTGGGCTGTCCTGTGCTTTAGGCCTAGGACACGGGTGGCTGTGGCTCTGTGTAAATCTCTGTGGAGAAGGGGCTGCCAACTATTTGCCTGCTGTGAGCAGACCCATTTCACAGATGCAAAACTAGGGGCCAGAAAGCCAGCCTGACTCCCCATTGCCAATCATTACTGCCTCCTCTGTGCTCCAGCCACCTCACTCTCCACCCCTTCCTAGCTCCCTCCAAGCTTCTTCCCATTCTGTACCTTTTGTTTGGAGTACCTGGAAAACTCCTATACATCCTACCATGCCCAGCTCTGACTACCCCACACAGTGTGGGAACCCCCACTGTCTGCACACATCTCACCAAGGTGGCCTTTCTTAGGGAATGTGCAGAAAAACATCCTGTCCAAGCTCCCAGCACCTAGCACCAGGCAGAGCCCAAAAGAGGAACTGATAAAGGTTTGTTGAGTGGATAAGTGGCTGACCTTTAATGAAAGTGTGTTGAAGATCCAGGCTGGGCAGAGCTGGGGGCAGGTAAGAGCAGGGCTGAGGTACAGCAGTGGCAGGAGTTGGAGCCAGGGGTCCTCCACGGCTGGCTGTGTCCAAGGTCAGCATGGGGCTAGGTTTTGTGCTGTCTCTATCCATTTATCAGGCTGGAAGCTCAAGGCCAGGCTGGCCTGGCATGGCTGACGCTTCTGTGCCTGTCCTTCCCCCACTGTGGGTCTCTGACCCCGTGAGACGCACCCGGAAGGGTGGGGATAGGAAAGGGACTGGAAGGCCCCCGGGCTGTCAGTTGGGCTGGGGTTGAAGCCTGTGTCCCCTGAGATCTGGTCACAGCCCAGTCTCTCCAGTAGGTGGGGTGGGACCGTCCGGGGTGGGGCCACCATCTCCGGAAGGGGAGGTAGGGAGGTGGGGACAGGCCAGCCCGGGTTAGTGTCTCCCATGGACAGGTCATCTTCATGCCTCCGCCCCTGCCCCGCTGGTGTGTTCCGTGGGTGGAGGCCTGTGTGCCACCCACAGGGCATCGGCCACAGCCACTTCAGCTCACTTTCTCCATGGGTGCCCCTCCCTATCCACACGGCCTCTGTCCGCTGTCCACTCCTGGCCCCAGACACAGGGGATGGAGGGAAAATGACCCACACCTGAGATCCTGGCACTTAGGAGGCTGAGGCAGGAGTCTAGGGAGTGAGCCAGGGTCACAGTATCACAGCAGAGGTGGCCCTGGGTCAGGAGAAGGGGCACCACTGACCGAGCGGCAAGTGATCCCTCCCCTCTCTCCCCTGTTCCCAGGTCATGAGGACCCTCACCTAATGAACCTCAGAACATTCCAGAACCTGCTCTTTCTTTGCTTTTATCCTCTCACACTGGCCAAACCAGATCCGCTAAGACTCCTGCACCCCCAACCCTCAGAACGTTCTAGACCCTGAGCCCAGGCTCAGGTCAGCGCTGCACAGAGACCTCAGGATACTTGGATCCTGCCACAGCCCACTGCTTTTGCTGCCAGTCTGGTCTAGTGGCCCAGGTCACATCTCAGGATCCCTCCTTGCCTCCTCCCTGAGGTCCTCACGGCCCTCGGCCCCAGGGCCTTTGCACCTGCTCTTCCAGAACATGCTTGTTCCTAAGGAAAGCTTCCGGGCTCCCACCTCTGTAATCAGGCCCTTCTCCAATGTCGCCTGGCTGAAGAGGTGTCCCTGGCCAGCTCCCCTCATCCTAATCTGCTTGTGGACCCATCCCCCTACACAGCTTCCTGCAGACCTTGCTCACACACTGACACATGCACATGGAGGGGATGAGAGGGTCTGGGGTCCCTGAGACCCTAGGGTCCTGTAGTGTTCTGTGTACTCCATTGGGGAACAAACTTTGTGTCCGGGTGCATGCCTCAGTTTCCCCATCTGTACCCTAGGCCTGGCTCCTGATCAGGGGTGTGGAGGAGGAAAGCCCAGTTTTGGGCTTGTCCTTCTGGCCACACGGTTGCCATGGGAACGACAGAGGGCTCAGGCATCCCTCTCCACGGGCCCAGAGGCCAGGCTCCTCTCGGGTGTCACACACACCCCCCGGCATGCAGTCCGCCTCATCTATTTGGGGGACACAGGGGGACCCAGGAGGGTGTGGTCAGGCTCCGGCAAGGTCGTAGCTGGGATGTAGGCGACCTGGGGGGGGGGGCAGCAGGTAGCGCGGGCCAGTCCGGGCGACTGTCCCCAGTCAGTGTCCGTGAGCGCCGCCAGCTCCCCCGAGCTCGCCGAGGGCACCCGAGCCCACGTCCCAGGAGGCGGCAGCAAGACAGTCGGGGACCCCAGGGCTCAGAACGCGGGTCCCCGGGGCGCAATGGTCGGTCCCGGCGTCTACACGGCTCGGTGTTCAGTCGGGCGCCAGGCCCGAGCCCCGGGGTTGCGCTTTCGCAGCCCGAGCCGCACGGGGCGGTGGAGCCGAGGACGGGCACCGGGGCGGGGGCAGCATCGGGGCGCGGGCACATGGCACACGAGCGCGGAGCCTGCCCGGGCCGCACCGGGCCGCGCGCGCGTCTGTCCGGCCACGCGGGGGCAGCAGAGGACGCGGCTCCGCGCTGGACCCGCCCGCCGCGGCCTCGTCTCGGTCCGGTCTTGCCACCCGCGCGGGAGCGGCCGCCGGCCCCGCCGCCAGAGACCGGACGTGGGGCCCGTGGGGGGGGGGGCGTCGGTGCTCGCGTCTCGGGGTCCTCTGGCCGCCTCGTGCACGTGGCCGCGGCGGTGCCCGGTGCCCGGTGCCGCTGGTGGCAGGAGAGCCCGCTGTCGGGGACCCGCTCGCAGGGTGCGGGTCGCGGCATCGTCCCTGTCCCGCACCGCTGTGGCCTAAGCCCGCGCTGGCGTCGCCCGCTTCGCCTGCGGTTCAGGCGATATTGACAGTGAAAACAGCCTGCAGAGAATCGCAGAAATGTCAGCGTTTCCACTTTGGACAAAACCCGGAGGCAGGTGGTTTCTTGTCCAAGATAAGCGCGTGTGCCTCCGCCGTAATTACCACGGGAGATAATTATGAAAAGGAATTTAAATACTCAAGGCACTCACGGGGCCGGGACAGCGCGCCCGCGCCTTCTTCACGGCTTCGCCTGCTCGTTGGAGGCTTGTCCTGAGGGGCTGGGTGGGGGCGGGGGAGCCGCTCAGACCTCATCCCCGCGATCCCCTGGGCGGGACCTCGCAGCAGCCTCAGTTTCCCAACTTGCTGCCCTGGTGGTGCACATCCGGGAACCACCGCCCTTTAGGAGGCTGAGTCAGGAGGGTTGCAAGTTGCAGCCCAGCCTGGCTACTTCCTTTTCCCTCGTCGCCTGGGGCAGCTTTTATAGGACACCTCCACCCCACTGAGCTGGGGGAGAGGCCAGAGCGCATGTACTTCTTGGCCGTGTGAGAATCTAGGTGGCAGGTGCCCATGGGCGGCAGGGAGATGTGGCCTCTGGGTCCTGGTCTCTGTTCCCCTGATGAGCACAGTCAGGGTAGAGGCCCAGAGCTGGGGCAGGGCTGGTACCCGCTCCATGGTGGCCCTGGCTCCCAGTCTGAGCTCAGTGGCTGGGCTGACTGTGGAGCAGGAGTGAGTTCCCCGTACCCTGTGGAGTCCAAGCAGTGCTTGGGGCATCGTTGTCTGGGGACAGAGCTGGGGCTGGGAGATGTTCAAGATCTTTGGCCCTGAGGTTTGAGGGGAGGTCACAGGGCCCGAAGAAGGGAGGGGCCTCGCTGGGCCCACCGCAGAGCCCACAGACCACAGTATGAAGGAGGCAGGGGTGGGGGTGGCGGCTGGTGACCCACTGGAAGAGCACAGGGCAGGGTCCCAGGCGTTGTCTGGCCTCTTACAGGTGAGTAGCTGTTGAGGGCTTCTTTTGCCCCGTGGATACAGTGGGTGGGTTGGATTGTGAAGGAAAAGGCTGTAGCAATGGCGGAGCCAGGAGAGGACTTTGTATCTCACACATATGAAGGTACATGTCTGACAGCGGGCAGCCTCCTGTGACTCCCGGTTCTACCAAACCTGGGAGAAATCTGGTTCTATGGTCCAAATAGCTGCCAGGGTTCCAGCCATTGCATCTGAGTTCTATGCAGCAGGTCAAAGGAAGGAGAGAAGAAAACAAAGGGTGGGTTTGGATGCCTTTTATGAAAGGTTACTGGAAGGTGCTGTTGGATGTGTCTCCTTGAATTCCATTGCTTAGAGCTTCATCATGTGAGCACCCCTCGGTAGGAGTGGGAGGGTAGGGACGAGCGTCAAGTTGGCTTCTTCCTGGGGCCTCCAGGTTGGAACTCAGTGTGTGTCATACACTCTATATGGACAGCATTGTAGGTCCAGGGGAGGGGACAGTAATGTCAGGGGAGGTCGCAGTCACATGGCAAATGATGGTGGGACCATGGGTCCCTTCTCCCCACCATCTCTCCCTGAGTCTTCCTCCTCCTGACCCTCTATCCCTTCTCCACTGCCATACCTCTGGCACAGCTCCCTCACAGATGACTTTTCTGCCTTTACCTTCTCGAGTTTCAAACTCCCTCACGATAGCAAAGTGGCTGCAGTGTTCCAGCTCTCACTTGAAGGATTTCCAGGAGATTCAGCTGCGGTTCCAGGCTTTGCAGTGACTGGGCAATTTTTGTTTCAGTGCCTGGTACAAGAGGATGCCATTCAGTGATTGGCCCTGTCCTGGTTTTGGGGGACCCATTTCTGAGGTTGAGCTCTGAGACAAGTGCAATCGAGTTGGTCATTAGCTCTGCGAGGTACCCCAGCCAGAGTGCCAGTCCACAGCATCGTGAGGGAGGCCAGACACCACACTGCCCACTTCTGCTGGGATCACATTCTTTCTGGTGCTGGGCCCCCTGGGGTTCTGTCTACAGCTTGGGCTTTAAGTGATTCAGCACATTCTCTGTCACCCCTGCTCTGGGAGGCCGAGGCAGGAGAATCTGCCCCAAGAATTTAGTGAGATCCTGTCTCCGAAGTAAGGATAAAAAGGCTGGCATGTAGTTTAGTGCCAAGCCCCTGGGTTCAATTTCCAAAAATAAATAGAAGAGCTCCGGGCCCAGGCTGGGAGCTGCTGAGAGAGCACCACACCTACCACAGCGCCGCTCACAGGTGGGAGGACTGCGGCTCAGCAAGGTCAAGGGCAGGCCGCCGGTCAGAAAGCAAGTCCACAGCAGAGGCTGTTTGGGGTAGGGACAGGGGATGATCACGGGGCCCCGCAAGAGTCACAGGTGCTTCAGGTTGGTGGTGGTGAGTTGCACTGTTTTTATTTTTTGAGTCTGGGTCTCACTAAGGCACTCAGTGGCTCAGGCTGTGCTAGACCTCGAGATCCTCCTGCCTCAGCCTCTCAGTGTGCTAGAATTACACATGTGCACCTCACCTCCCAGCTTGTTGTTATTTTCAAAGCATCAAATTCAAAATGCTGACTTCCCAGCCTACTCCCTGTCCCCTCCCCTCCCCCAGCCTCAACCTCAAAGCTCCCGACCAGGAGAGAGGGTGTGGCAGCCGCGCTGGGCAGGAAGACAGGGCCGTGGGCGCTGGCTGCCAAGCAGCATTGATCCAGGCGCTGCCGGCCCTGGGCCCCAGCCAAGAGATGAGATCATGAAGGACGGGACGGGGACGCCGGTGTCCTGGGATGACGCGCTTGTGGGCGTGAGGGATCGCTCTCCCTCCTCCTCCTGCCAGTGCGTCCTCTGTGTTGTGCCTGTGACCTTGGGAAGGGGCTGTGTTACCCCGAGGCGGTGATGGTCCCGTCACTCGGAGCCACAGCCAGTTTGGGGAGGTCACTGTGGGGCTGCTGCCCCGGATGACAGAGCCCCGTCCATGGCCCGTGATGAGCAGTGGCGTTTCTCACAGCGCCAGAGCTTGTGGGCTCCATGGTGGGCCCTGGCCGGCAGGCTCTCCTCCCTCTGGGCCGTCTTGTGGCTCGGTCCTTCACGGGCGACCTCCTCGCCAGCCCCATGAGTTGGTTCTCATGTTCCGTGTCTTCCTGCCGCACAGACTTCCTCTGGCCCTGCACACGTGACCCGTGTGCAGCTGGTGGCTCCACAGTCTGCCTCCTGCTCTGCTGGGGACTTACAGGGCACCCAGGCACACGCCTGCCCCAGGGCCTTGGCACCTGCAGGTCCTCTGCCTGGAAGCCCTTCCCTCCACCATGGCCTCTCACCTCAAGAGTGAAGCCCTGTCCTGACCCCACATTTCCACTGTCCTGTTTATGGTACCCATGGCCCTGGCATGTCAGAACCTGTGCCACACAGGAAAGGCCCCCATGTGGGTGCTCAGACCCCAGGCTTCCCAGTGGCTTTGTCCACTGGCAGGAATCACATTACTGAACCTGACTAGGTGTGAGCATCATGCCCAGTGTTGTGGTCCAAAAAGCAAGCTGCACATGTGTGGCACAGGAAGCCGGGGCCTAATGCTGTGCAGGGTAGTGAATTACTCTGTCCCTGCATGGTACAGGGAAGCAAATATACCCCTGGGTCACATTACTCAAGTCATAAGTCCTATAAAGAGGGAGGTGACTGCTGCTCCATCCTGAGCTCTTTAGAGTGCCTGAACATGGCAACGGGCAGCCCTGAGATCAGGACAGGAACAGGCTGAGAATGCTGAGGGGCTGGCTGGGGCGTAGAGACCTCATTCACGGAGAGCAGCGGCAGGAGCAGGGCCACTCAGCGTGCAGGGGTGGCCTCCAGGGGCCTGATACTTGTGGGGTGCTTTGAAGTGGTCAGAGCTGGAGGGCAAGTGGGCCAGGAAACTGCTGTGTCTGTATGTTCTGGAGTCCCGGAAGGAAGTGGGTGATCTGGGACACCTGCCTGTCCTTCCCTGCACAACACACATGGGCTCACCTGCTTATCCGCCACGTTTCAGTCCATCTGGCCCTCCTTCACCCCCTCACTGCCTACCAATCTACCCACCCACTCACCCATCCCTCTGTCCATCCTCCCACCCACCACACATCCATCCTCCTGCTCAGCTAGCCACAAACTGACCCACCCCATCCATTCTCCTACCCACGTGTCCTTCCATCGCTCATTCATCTGTCTACTCACCAACCCATCCATCCATTCGCCACTGTCCATCCACTTAATCTCCATCCATCTTCCTACTCAGTTGTTCAACTATTCACCACCCATCTGTCCATCTATCTATCCATCAACCCACCCACTCAGCCACCCACCACCAACCCATCCGTGTATCCATCCATACATCCATTCTTTAACCTACCCATCCATCCCTCCTTCTACTCAGTTACTTACCCACTCACTGTCCAACGCATCTACCTACCAACCATCCAACCTGTGCACCTATCCACCCAGCACCCATCCACCTATCCATCCATCCATCCATCCATCCATCCATCCATCCATCCATCCATCCATCCATCCATCCATCTTATTCATCCATCCATCCACCCATCCATCCACCTAAACATGAGCCATTGACTGGGCCAGGGAGCACAGGTGAAGGGGAAATGAGTGGGCCCCCTTGGTAGGTGAGGACACAGCAAGTGGGCAGGGCAAGGAAAGGGGCGCTGAGTGGGGTCAGGGTACCAGTCTCTGGAGCCAGAGCCGCTGGAGCTTTCTTGGGCCTTAGGTGTCAGGTACCTGAGTGTGCCATTTTCAGCACAGGGTTCCAGGGCCTATGTACTGTAGAGATTTGACCCTCTTGTGAGCTGCTTCATAGAGGTCACAATTACAGGGTGTGGCCTGCCTCACACCCACTTTGCCTTCCTAAGGGAGGTTTCTTCAGTTTTGCAGGATAACGTGGTTTGGTAGGTAGAGTGGATTATATTACTCCACTTTGGAAGTGAGTGTAGGACTCAGGCCTAGCCAATCAGAGAAGAGCACACCTCTATTGGGCACAGTAATTGGAGGCCAGGGATGATCATGTGACATAGGACAGGCCAATTAGCACCAGTCATCACAGTGTGGGTGGCAGCCACAGGCAGCCTTGGGTTCTTTGCTGGGCTTGTGCCTAGAGTAGCTGTACGGAGTTGGGGTGGGCATCCTGGTACTTCCAGCAAAGGCCTCCTGAGTGTGAAGGCCCAGGGTGAGAGTACGCTGGGGAGGGAAAGAGCCAGGGTTCTCTGGCATTGCAGCTGTAGAGGAAACAGATCCAGAGAGGGTACATGATTTACTCAAAGACACAGAGGGAGGTGGGCTTTTTGTTTTTAGAGACAAGGTCTCACTACATAATCCAGATTGGCCTTGAACTCATCATATAGCCCAGGCTGGCTTCAAACTCGAGGAGATTCTCCTGCCTCACCTCTGCATGTATCACCTGCATGTATCACCACATCCTGCCTCACCTCTGCATGTATCTCCTGCAGGTATCACCACATCCAGCTGCAGGCTGGTAATATGCAGAGGTCTCAGCCAGAATGCTCCTGCCTCAGCCTGAGGACCCACAACTTTCATTGTTTTAACCTGGTGAGCAGGGCTGGGGATCGCTGCATGCTAGCCAAGAGAGGCTGGGACCTCCTCCCAGCAGGGGACCTGTTGCTGCCACAGGAACCTGGGGTGGTGGCTGAGCCCTGAATTCCGTATCCCAGTGTCTCCGTGCTCAGCTCCTATCTGAAGTTTGGTCTCTCAGGGAGCCCTGGAGCTCCTGGGGTCCCCTGGCCTCTATCCTGGAGGAAAGGGAAGAGAACCACTACACTTTCTTTTGTTGTTGTTTTTTTAAATGATCTGAGGTTTCCTTGAATGGCCTTGCTTAAAAAATAAATAGGGGTTTGAGGAAGGCGTGGTGGCACACGCCTATAATTGTAGCACTCAGGAAGCTGAGTCAGGAGGATTGCCTTGAGGTTGAGGCCAACCTGAACTACATAGAGAGAACCTGTGCAAAAAAAATTTAAGAAAAAAAGGGTTTAGCACTAAACGCTTTTGCCTATACTGTCCAGGGCTGTGTGAAATAGCCATAGTGTTTTGCAGAGAGGAATGCAGAGGCCCAGGGTGGCTGGAGCCTGACCAAGGCCCCTGAGGGCTGCAGGGGGTGCCCAGGTCTGCCGTGTGCCTGTGGCTGGCAGTAGTAGTAGCCATACATCCCCTGCCACACCTTGGGTCCTCCTGTCCCCATGGCCACCTTGCGTGGAAGGACAGATCATTTCAGCCCTTGGAGAAAGGACCGATGAATCAGAGGCCGGCTGGGGGCAGGGATGGGGCTGCCCCGCGTGGCCGCGTCCTTCTGCGTGCTGTGAGTGGGATTCCCTTCCCTGTGAGCTCACAGTGGTGACGGAGGGGTGAGTAAGCAGAGAGATGGATGGTCCCTGGCAATATCAAAGCCTTCCTTTCAGAGCTCATGCGGGAGCTGCAGGCGTCCTGGAGGTTTTCGCCAGCCATAAATAATGGGTCGCAGCAAGAGACTTTGATGGTTCTACGGGCTGTGAATGGCTGGCACACCTAGGTGGAGGGGGGCTTTCCTTGGCTCAGGGTCAGTGGGTTTCCTTTGAATTGGACCAAAAGTTATTGGGGGCTCAGCCTGGGCAGCTGAGCAAGGCCCAGGCTCAAAAGAAAAAGTTTTGAGGAAGGCTGGGGATATAGCTCAGTGCGAAGACCCTGGGTTCAACCCCCACTACAAAAAAAAGAAAGAAAGCAAAAGAAAGAAAGAGCAGGTGTGGTGATACACACCTGTCATTGCAACATACAGGAGGCTGAGGCAGGAGGATCGCTGTGAATTCCAGACCAGTCTGGGCTACATAGTGAGACCCTGTCTCAAAAACCAAAACCAAAAAAGGTTAGACAACACCACGAGTGACAGCTCCTGAGTGTCTGTGGTCCTCAGGGATCTCTGCTGGGTGATGTGACAGGAAGGCACAAGGACAGTGGTGGCTCCCAGCTCACAGGTCAGGACCCAAGTGGGAGATGGTAGTGGCCCGGATGATAGTTCCCATGGAGATGGAGAGCCTGCCCAGGGCCCAGAGAGAGAAAGAGAGAGAATGAGCCCTGAGCCCCACCCAGCCGGCCCCTGCTCCGGACTCCACTGGCCTGGGCCAGCTGCTCCTCCAGCTGTCCCGAGAGGGGACCTTGCTACTGACAGCTGTTTCCTACACTCACACAGCCCACACAGGGCTGCACACCCACCCCCAGCACCCAGACCTGTGTTCACAGCAGCGCACCCTTCGGGCCCTGCGGCAGGCACCCTGGAGACAGTGGCACACCATAGTTACTCCCCCATGTATCTCTGCGGGGTGCATAGAGGAGGCGGCCCAGAGCAAAGTGGAAGTGCCACAGGAAGTCACCCCCAATCCCACAGGGAAGGGAGAGCTTTGTTCAGGTCAGAGCGGGCGGGGTGTAAGAGTGAGCTCCCCGTCACAGGAAGTATGCAAGAATACAGTCATCTAGTCCTTGATAGAGGTGTAAGAGGCCTCCAGCTGGACACCCCCAGAGCCAGGCAGGGGACAGAGGAGCTGGACTGTATAGGGAGGGGCAGGTATGGGGGCTGGCGGTCTTAGGGGTGAGGGCCGTCTGGCTGTGACCACCATAACTCAGCGGGGAGACAGTTTCCTTTCTCCTGCCTGATTTATGCCCGCTTTGGAGGCGAGGTCGGTTCTTTGGACTTCAAAGGGAGCAGGGAGGGAGAGGGAGGCTGTGGGGTGGTGACACCCTCTGGTCTGGACCGTGTCCCTGCTCAGCCCTGGGGCTGCCTCTCCTAGTCTGTGGGCCTCAGTCTCCCCATCTGGACGGCATGATCCGGAGCCCCTGAGCGGGCCGTTTCGAACACAGAGCTGCAACCCCTGTCTCGGTCAGGGAGCCCCACTGGGGCCGCAGGGGGGACCTGGCCCTTCTGACGCTCTGCCGATTACTCATCTGCTTAAACCCATTGCTTTCTCAGCCTCCCAAAGATGGGGGCAGAGGGAGCCATTCCTGTTCACCTCCCTGTCTGCAGGTGGGCACACTGAGGCACAAGAACACTGGCTCTGCCTCCCAGCTGCGTGGCAGCTGCTGGCCCGGTCCCCATTGCCCTGGGGACTGGACGCTGCCCCGTGGCCCTGGGCACAGCATTGTCACTGTGGCCTCCGGCATTGTTTCTGGAGTCCCCAGTGACGCCTTCTCTGGAGCATCAGGCTCTTGGCCACGGTAATGTCACCCTGCTGTCTGCAGGCCAGCAGGGCAGAACCCCAAAGTGGCCCCCACGCTCCTGTCACCCAGTTTTCTGAAGGATGCAGCAGGGACCTGGGATCGAGCCCTCCCTTCCTGCTCTGACCCCAGAAAAGCCGCTTAGCCTCTCAGGCCTCATTTTTCCATAGCATGGTGACTGTGGGGATTTGAGGGGCTCCTGTGGGCTTAGCGTGGTAGCTGGGAGGCTGAGGCAGGCGGATCACAGGCTGCACAGCCTGTCTCAAAATACAAAGTGCACTGCAAAGTGATGTTCAAGCAGCTAACGGTGGGCGGTATTAGGGGGGCCCTGGGTTGTCTGGCAGGGGCTGGGACCAAGCTACAGCAATGGGGAGCCATGGAGCCTCTTGAGGCTGGGGCTCCTTTTGCTCCTGGAGGTCACTTATGGAGCAATCAGTCCCTCTAATGCCTCTCTTTTTGGGGTCTGTAGGAACATTCTCCTTGGTGAAAGAGTCGGGTGAAAAGGTGGCGGTGTGGGCTGTGAGTCGGCCTCCCAGCAACTCCTGGCCCCTCCTGGTTCCTCACCTTTGGAGGCAAAGCCTTTGGTGGAGGGCGACGGCCTCGGCTCCCCAGAGCGGGGATTTTGTCTGTGTCACTGGTGGGCTGGGGGTGATAGTGACATTCCGAGTGACGGGACCCTCCCGGGCCATCTTCCAGATATAGAGACAGACACACTGGTGGCCAGAGGGGCAGACCCTCCAGGACCCCACCGCTCAGCCCCAGGAGAGAGGTGCTGTGGCCGCGGCTGGCCGGACACCCTCGTGGGGAATGCGCACTGTCTGTTAGGAATGATTTGGGGGCCATAAATTTTCAGCGGCGAAGCGACCCTCCGGGTTTTCGTAATGCTGAGGAGCTGAGACTTGTCTTGCAGGGCGGCAGCCTGTGCGCTGCTGCACCGGCCCTGGGCCCCGTGGTTTGCCGCGGTGGAGTCTCTCCCCCTGAAGGTAGAATCTTCAGATTTCATGTTCTGCTTTAACTTGTTTGATTTCAGCCGGAACACAAATAAAAATGCCCCTGAGATCTGTGCAGGGAGCTGCTAGGAGCTCGTTCCTCTTCTGAGGAGGCGTTGGCTGAACACTTATTATGTGCCAGGCAGTCCTCATGCCCTGTCCCTGGCCTTGGTGGCCCCAGTGCACAGTCACCTCCAGACTCGGCTGCGGGCCCTGTAGCTCCGATTTGTCTTTGTTTGGGCTCAAATCTCCAGGACCGCGCTCAGTACACACTGTCTGGGCCCCATCTCCAGTGGCGGATAACTGTCTCCCTGCTGCTGCCATGGCGGCCTCCAGTGTGCAAGATCTCGAGAGAGGATGTTTCGCATAGTTGATCTCGGGCTGGTCTGAAGTCTCCTGAAGCCCCTGGGAGCCTGGTTTCCATGCCAACAGTTGCTGGGTGCTCACAGGCATTTTCCTCTGTTCCCCACAGGAGCCCCTCAAAGGATGCCTTGGGCTTAGAAGTGGCTCATTTGCATTCATTTGCATATGCAGTACCTTTTCTGGATTCTCCGCCTGGCCAGCTGACAGTGAAGGCCTTGTTTCTAGGGACACAGGACGGACAAAAGGTGCCCCCCCCCACCAAATTGCCTGTTGTTGGAGGGAAGGGCTGAAGCCACTGGGCTGGGGGGCTTGAATGACAGACACTTCTATCCCCAGTGCCCGAGGCTGGTGTCAGGTTGAGATGCCTCACAGGGCTCATTTCTCTGAGACCCTCTTCTTGGCTGGTGGGTGGCTGCTTTCTCCTCATGTTTTTTTGAGGTCAACCCTTGTGTCTCCGTCCGTTTCCTGCACTGGTGAGACCAGGTGTCCAGGACTTGGGGGTCACTCAAATGCCCTTAACTTGATCCCCTCTGAAAGACCCTGAGTGCAGTTGTGTCTGAGGTCCTTGAGTTTGGGGATGCAGCTCAGCTTATTGCAGGAGAGGTAGCCCTGGGATGCTGTGGGGCATGGGGTTGGGACCTTTGAAGGCCATGCTGAGAAATGGTCTCCCTCCCCCTGCTCCAGCCAATGTGGCTGGGCTCTAGGTTGGCTGGGCCTGGGGCTTCCCGGCTTTGGACATTCTTTCCAGTCTTTCTCTCTCTCCTTGCAGTTCTGGGATGCGAGCCCAGGGCCTTCATTCCTCTGCATTTTTTACATTTTTTTTTTGCAGTACCGGTGATTGAACTCAGGTCCTTGTGGGCTCAAGGTTGGTGCGGTACCACTTGTGCTAAATCCCCAGCCCCACACTTTTTACAATTTGACACAGGGTCTTGCTAAGTTGCTAAATTGCCCAGGCTGGGTTCAAACTTGTGGTCCTTCCGCTGCAGCCTCCCAGTGTGCTGGGATTCCAGCCTCTCTGCTAACAGCCATGACTCCAGTTTCCTGTGGGTTTACTGGGCCTCTACCCCAAAATGGCCACCTGGAGCGAGACTTTCAGCCTGGTAGCTTATTTGAGGCACAATCCAGGGACCAGGAGTAGAAGGTTGTGGCAGAGGGGATGGGGTGGGAAGTCAGCCGGTTGCTGCTACGGATAGTCGGGGCTTTTGCTGGAAAGTGACTAGCAAAGGGTGCAGAGGTGCCCAGGACTGTCCCCCAGGGACAGAGGAGAGGCCATTGCTGCTGGCTGAGGTAGCATGTCGTTCTTGGCTCTTCTGCGTTTGCCCACATGTCTGGTGGCACAGGGGTCTGGGTGGCCTAAGAGTGACTTCACTGAGCCCACGAGATGTCATCAGGTCCCTTTCCATGTGGACCCTGGTGGGCATGTGATAGGGACTTGCTTTTTTGCCCAGGGCGGGGAAGTGTCCCAGCCATGGATCAGAAACCAGGTCCTGGGCAGAGGGAGCCAGGGCTGAGGTCAGAGCCCACGTCTGAAGTCTGGAGTCCTCCTGGAATCGACCACAAGCCAGGCTCAGCCCATAGGCCCACATGTGGTACGACTGAGTTTCTGCCACTGCCAGGTGTGGCCAGGGACTGTTCACCCCTGCTCACTGGCCACTGGACTTGTGAGCTGAGCCCCTAGGCTGTCCCTCCCAGAACTGTGATGGCAGAGCCTGGGCAGCTTTTGCTGCAGGGTGGAGGTTCCGCCTGTGCTGCTGGGCGGCTGTGAGCTCACAGTTCCTGAATGGGAGCTCTTACCATACCGAGCTTCTTTCCCCTGCTCAGCATCACACCCTATCGGTACCTGCGTGTGTGTGTGAGGGTGGGCACAGACATCTTCTCTACAGTCTGGGGCCACTGGGTCACACACAGTGGCTGCGTGGGACTTAGGTTCCCATGGGGAAAGGAAGAGCTTTGCTTAGAGGTGGGATGCAGGCTGCTCACGGACATGTGGTACCCAAGGGTGGACTGTGGCTACTTCTACTTGAGCGCAGTGACACCCTGTCAAGGGCTTCCTTGCAGCTGGGGCCTGGGACTGAGACAAGTCCAAAGGAACATCGCAGAGGGGCCAAGCAGCCACCATCCTGGGCCTGGCTTGGACACCCCGCACCAGGCTCCCCAGAGTCCCTGTCCTGATTCCTGGTTGATGGTCCCCAGCAAGGTGACCCTGATGGTCACACACAGATGATGGACAAAGGACGAAGCTGCATGAAGGACACTGAGTCCCTGAGGGACAATGTGGCGCTGAGCCTTGGGCTGCCTGGCTTGGACAGTGACACAATACAGATAAGCCTCAGTGGTTTTTAATCTGCTATGATTTGGGGTTTCTGTGTCAGCATGGACGTCATCTGACTCATACACATGTCTGTCTGGCCGTCTACACTGGGCGACCTACAGTAGTCATGTTGGCCTTCTGTAGAAAACTCACGGCTGGTCTTGATGGACTGTCTCGAACGTTTCCCACAGCCCTGAGGGCCTACCGCCTGCTCCTGTGTCCTCTTCCTCTGCTCTTTGTCCTCTAGTCATACTAGCTTCCTGTCATTTCCTTTCCTCAGGAGCTTTATTCTGATTCTTCTTCTGGAAGACTCTTGTATTATTATTATCTTACTCTGTCTTGTGTGATTAATGAAAAAGGGGGTGGCGAGCTACGTTATAGAGAAAAGAGGTTTCTTTAGCTCACAGTTTTTAAAAACATTATTTTATTTTGAGACAGGATCTTGTTATATAGCTCAGAGTGGGCCTTATGCTTGTGGCGATCCTCTTACCTTGGCTTCCTGGATGCTGAGATTACAGATGTACAGCACCATGCTAGCTGATGATATTTTTAAAAGGCTGCTGTTGCTGTTGAGTGGAGGAGGGAGCACCAGAAGCAGGGTGACCCAAGAGCTCTGAAAGAGGAGGTGGTAGCTGAGGGTAGATGAATTGTAGTGGAGCCAGTGGGAAGTTGGGGGTTGGGGACAAATTAGGAAGTAAAATCAGTGATGATGGTTACAGGGATGAAGGAGACAAGTATGGCCTCCTCGAACTGTGTGCTGGACTTGAAGTGGCTGGGGCGGGGGGTGTTCACTGTGCTGGAAGAAAGAAGTGTGAACATGTTTGTAGTTGAGTCTGGACATGAAAGATTCGTGTTGCTTCAAGGGGAGAGGAAAAGAGATGCCTGGACTTGTAGGTCCAGAAAAAGAAGAGAGATTTGCTTTCTCTTCCTCTGTCTTCGTTAGTCCTCTCGCAAATGTCTCCAGGCACCTTCTACGTGCCTGGGCCTGAGCCGAGGACAGAAAGAGGCCTTTCGTGGACGTCTGAGGCACGCGGTCCCCTTGGCTGTGTCTCCAGGGGTGCAGGCTTAGCTGCTGTGAGGAGGCCCCATCTCAGAGATTGCCTTAAGCAACACAGACTAAATATGATGGGAATCATGGGAATGCAGAGATTTATTCCTTCTGCCCTACACCCAGGGAGATGCTCTAGTGCTGGGAAGGGACACTCTCATCCCAGGACTTTGGTGCTGAGTTCAGGGTGGCTGTTTCTGTGCTCCCTTCCTCTCCTTCAGCCAGGGAGAAGAGAGAAGGGCAAGGGGAAGGCCTGCCCTTTCCTATCCTGGAAGGAAAGTGGCACTCATCTCTGTGCTTACCTCTCATTGGCTAGGATGGAATTGAACGCAGATGTTTAGCTGCAAGGGAAGCTGGGAGATGTAGTCTCCTGGGTAGCCATGTTCCCACAGAATCTGAGGGTTCCTTACTGTGGGGACACTGGGCAGTGGAGATGTGTAGAGGATCCTGGACTCTATCTCTTCATTTGGCATGGAAAGCTCCTGGGGAATGGTGGTTGTTACCCAAACTGACCAGTAGTACATTTCTCTGAGGATAGAACTAAAAAAAAGCTAGGTGTGGTGCTATACACCTGTAATCCTGGCACTTGGGAAGTTGAGGCAGAAGTATCAGCCTGGGGTATGTAGTGAGTTCAGGGTCAACCTGAAGTACATAGTAAGACCTGTCTAAAAATCCAATAAATAAATAAAATAAATAAATAAGAGAGGTAGAAAATCTTCTAAAAGCTTTCTGAAACTTGAGGCAGTGGATTGAGCATCATCTCATTGTTTTAGGGCAGTTGCTGTGCAAATGTGAAGGCAAAATGGAATTATACTTGGTGTGTGTCATGTGCATGGTTTTGTTTTGTGGACACTGGTGAGTATTTCCTGGCCAGGTGCATGTGTGTGTCCCTAACACCTGGCCTGCTTGAGCACTGCACCCTCCCTCTCTGCACCCCCCTCCAGAGAGCTGTTTTGTTTCTTGCCTTTCATATTCAAATGCCAGGCTGGCCAGCCTCCCTGGGCACCTGGGCTGATTGTGTGCTGTGGGATGGTGAGTGTGAGCTCATTACTCTGCTTGTGATGGTAATTCCTGCCCAGCCCAGGGCCCTGGACCATCTGCTCCAGAGAGGCTCCCC
The DNA here is from genome assembly GCA_004025085.1 of Thryonomys swinderianus. NCBI lineage: Eukaryota > Metazoa > Chordata > Mammalia > Rodentia > Thryonomyidae > Thryonomys > Thryonomys swinderianus. The sequence continues at coordinate 18,162 of PVIC010027407.1, forward strand.
ACCCCATTCAAGGAACCACACCCATGCCAGTCACTGCCTGGGTGCCCTGTACCACGCATTCAATCTCCAATGCGGAAGGAGACCAGCGACTGACTGGTGTCACACTGTACCTCACTCTCACTCCAATCTGTGGATGGAGAACCCAAGGTAGAAATCCATACCTCTGCAGATGGTCCCTAAGTGGAAGGACTTCTGCCTGGCACCTGGGCCCTGGGGGCTGCCAAGTCTACACCAGGAAGCAAATAAACACTCCATCCCTGGCACCAAACTTTCAGTCCTTTTTCAGCTGCCATTCCACAGGTCTGAGAGGAACAGTTTAGTGCTTGTGGACTGGAACAGAGAAGCTGAGTCCCTTATACAGATGGGGAGACTGAGGGCCCCAATCATGCTGCCTGCCCTCGGCTTCTAGGAAATGGGCAGAGGGCAGAGCTGGGCCAATACTGAGCTCTGCAACTGCAGGAAAGCAAGTGAGGGGGCAGGGTCTGCCTGGCTTTGACCTGGCCCAGTGTCAGGCCCTAATTGCATTCCCTGGGCCTGTGCTCCAGCCCTGTTTGCAGGCCAAGAGGAAAAGGGCCCTCCAAGGGCACAGGCTGTGGTCCAAGCAGAGGAAGCAGAAACTAGTGGACTATGGGGCCAGTTTACATCCTGTCCATAGTGGCCACGGTGGAGACGGAAGCACAGGCAAGTGGGGCTTGGAGTCAGCCACTTCTGGGTTTCTCTCCCCTTTCTGCCAACTGCCAAATCTGCGAAGCTCTTGGAGAGTTTCCTTATCTGAGAAAAGGGCCAATAGCAGCACAAAATGATGGGTTTTCAGATGGGTGTGGTGATTCATACCTGTATCTCCAGTACTCTGGGAGGCTGAGGCCAGAGAATTGCTGAGTTCTAGCCCAGGCTGGGTCACTTTGTGAGATACAGCTCAGTGCAAAGGCCCTACATTTAATCTAGGATACTGTCAAGAAAAAAATAAAATTCTATAGAAGGCAGCTTGAGCTGTTTTTCTTGATGGTGTCCTGGAACACTGCCTTCTTTTGGCCGTGGAATCTCTCCGAGCCTCAGTTTCCCAACCAGTGGAAAGCGAATAAAGATGCAGTGACATGGGTCTTGGTGTGGGGCAGGTGCTGGTCCCCGGCTCCCCTGCCTGCTTGCCCTCCACAGTGCGAGGCCTGCATGCCAGAGAGGAGCTTGGGTGGCAGGGGAGCCGGGATCTTGTTACTGGCGGGCGGGTCTGGATCCGAGACAATTGGAATCACATTAACCTCCTCGGCCATCTGTCCAAACAGTGGGGCAAGGTGGCCTCTGGCTGTGTGTCTGAAGTGTGCACACATCACATGCTTCCTCCCCGAATTCTGACCCAACGTACTCGTGTAGGCCAGGCCTCTCTGCCTCAGTCTCCCTGTCTGTATAAGGGACTCAGCTTCTCTGTTCCAGTCCACAAGCACTAAGCTGTTCCTCTCAGACCTGTAGAATGCCAGCTGAAAAAGGACTGGAAGTTTGGTGCCGGGGATGGAGTGTTCATTGCTTCCTGGTGTACACCTGTAGACTCCCACCTTCCTTAGAGGGCAACAAGCTCTAGAAGGTCAAGACCGTGCTTGTTGCGTCCACTGCCATATGCCCATTGTCCAGCACATGTGTCTGCTTGAGAGGCCTTTATTGAATGAATGAACAAATGACTTGTCCCCTCTGCCCACCTGTGGTCACATGACTTCCACTGGCCAATGGAAAGTGGCAGAGGTGATGGCTGTGCTCCTTTCATTTTCTAGGCCTCCAGGGGCCTGGCACCTTCCTCCAGCCCTCTCAGGATGCTGAATCATGCAGAGGGGAGCTGATACACTAGACCAAAGCCAGTGCCCATTGCTTCTGGAACCTTCTAACTCAGCTGAGCAGTGCGTCAGGAATGAATCTGAAAAGCCCCACCCGGGAACTGGATGATAATGACCAGCTTTCCTGACTTTAAGTCTGGGCATCAGAGACAGGCGTGGGAAAGGGCCTAGCTTTGGAGAAATGTGCAGACCCCATGCCAGGTTGGTCTGTGTAGCAATGTCCTTCAGAGGAAGACCAGAGACCTGGTTACTCATTCATGTGTTTGGACCAGTTTCCTGCCCGTCCCATTGCTGTAAACTGAGACTCCTGAGACAGGCCTCAGACTCCACCCTGCAAAGAGCTCCCTAATTCATGAGGGAAACAGAAAAACTGTCAGCTGTGAGGACTAGTGAGGATGGTTATGATAACAGCTCATAAAATAAACTAACAAAAAAAGCTTTGTGCAACCAAATCTCAGACAATGGGAATTGCAAGTGCACTGCTGAATGCTATGCAGACATCTCCTGTACATCTCGAACAGTTCTCGATTTCATCCCCACTTTAGAGAGAAGGAAACAGGCACAGTGATAATGTTCCTTGGCTCAGAGAGCTGGTCAATGGTAGATCTCAGAGCAATAAAGGAAGCCTAGAGAAGGGCATGGATATCTTTGTTGGAAGGGTGGGGGAAGCTTTTTCTTCTGAAGCATTTAGACCTGGCCTTTGTAGGATGCATAGGAGTCCACTAGGCAGAGAAACAGGAGGAATTGTGGGTAGCCCTGAGATAAAAGGAAGAGGTCAATAGGGAAGCCAGAATGAAAACAAGGTCTGTCTTGTGTCCAGGCAAAGATCCAGGGGAGGAAAAAGATAACAGCCTGGGGAAGAAATGGGATTAATGGGTCCAGGAGAGCCCCATTGTTCAGGGGCCCCATTTACAGATGGAGAAACTGAGGCTCCCGGGGAAAACCAACCCAAGTCTAATGCACTGCTGTGTACTCTGGGGTGTGTCTCTTTTCCTTTCTATTCTATTTTCTGGTTAAGTTTCCATTTTGAGCTTTTATTTTCCTTTTCTGTAGATGCCTTTCTATGCCTTCTCCCCTTTTCCTAAATTCCTTTTCTTCAGTTCCATTTCTTTCCTAATGCAGTTTGGTTTCTTTCGGCTCCCTTTGTTTACTTTTTTTTTTGAGATAGGGTCTTGCTAAGTAATCCAGGCTGGTCTTAAACTCATTATATAGTTCAGGGTGTCTTCAAACTGGCTGGGACCCTCCTGCCTCAGCTTCCCATGTGCTGGGATTATAGACATGCTCTATTACACCCAGTTGACTCAGGGCTTGCTATTTAAGTCACCCAATGTGCTCTCCCAGAATCTGGATGGAGAAGGAGGGCAGAGCTCCCAAGGCTGCTGTACGGATGGAAAGATGAGCGATGCAGGGGCTCGGGGCACAGAGGAGGAGCCATGTCATGTGTGTTATGCTCTTAGGGTGATCATGAGGAAAGACTCAAAGTACAGAGGCAACTGGCCTGGATGGGGGTCCACCCTGCATGCAAGCTCCAGCCAGCTCCAGATCTTTTGGCCAAAGTTCCTGCTCAGGACCCCGGGCTGCCAGGCAGGTGGTGACCTGGGGCCCGATTGGGGTGTCGGCTGTGGACAGAGCTGGCCTCAGTGCTCCTGGGAACAGACCAGACATTGTGTCTGACAGGAGCCCCATGGGCTGAGGGACCTGTGCCCGGGCACCTGCTGGGAACCAAGCTGATGCCAGAAGGCGGGGAGCCGGCCCAGCGCCCACGGAGACCAGTGCCCTGGCAGACCGCAGCCCCTGGCCAGCCCCAAGTCTTCCCAGCTTCAGTCAATTGGGCGCCACCACTGAGATTTTTGCTTTATGAGTAAGCATTGCTATAATTTATTTCACGCTTGTCTTAATTTTAAATTTACTTTTTCATTTAATTTTTTCTTTGGATCTGAGTGGTATTGACATGGTTCAGAAATCAAAAAAGTTTAATAAGCACTTTGGGGAGAGTCCTGCCGCCCACCACCAGGCCCCTCCTCCCAGCCATGACTGCTATTCTACATCCACTAATGTGAACTTCATGGATACAATATTTTTTCCCAACTTAATGACAATTTGTAGCATGAGATGCATGCTGCCCTGAGGTATGCTTTTTCACTTAATATTATTTTAAGATCAACTTCTCTATGTAAGTGAAGTTAAATAAAACACTTCCTTTAAACAGAAAGTGCCATGACAATAAGCCCATGGGGATGGGCCAAGGCCACTAATTTCCAGTGGAGTCTTTTTTTTTTTTTTTTTTTTTTTGAGACAGGGTCTTGCTTTATAATTCAGGCTGGCTCTGAGCTCACTATGTAGCCCAGGCAAGCCTCAGATTCAGCAATACTTCTGCCTCTGCCTCCTGAGTGCTGAGATTACAGGCGTGAGCCACCATGCCTGGCTCGGAGGAGTCTTTTTGACCCTCAGGCCCCATACTCAGCATTTGTCTTCTCTTTGTTCTAAAGACATGTGGGGATGTTAGAAGAAAATTGAACACACACGGCTCACACTTTTGTCCTGAAGCAACCACAGGACTGAGAAGAAAGTTTAGACAGAAAATACCTCTCCCTTGAATGGAACTTGGTGTATGTAAATGCACCATGGCCATCCATCTCAGGACAAGCCTAAACTCATGCTTGGGGGTAATCTCATCTAGTCCAATAACCCAGGGACTTCAAAGAAAAGTAAACGGAGGCTCAGAAAGAGGGGAAGGGCTTAAACTGATCCAGATACTTGTGGCAGATCTTAGGCTAAACCCCAGGCCCCTAGGGACCTGTCTGCAGCCCTGGCATAATGTGAATGGCCTTATTTGGGAATCAACATTCTTATCCCCTGCTCCTCCTCAGCCTGATCCCCTACTGCAAATCTCTACTCTTTCTAGATTTTTGTCATGCAATGGCTTAAAGTATTCAATAGGTCAGTAGTACTGTCTTCTTGTTCATTTCTGACTATAATAATTTGTCATTTATATTACATTCCGTAAGTTTTGGGATGTTGTGTCTTTGTTTTAACCCACTGAATATACGTTCTTTTCTTTTTTTTTTGGCAGATCAAACTTTGGCCCTTGTTCTTCCGAGATAGGTATAGTATCACTTGAGCTAAATCCCTGGCCCCACTGAACATATTTTTTTTCTTTTTTTGAGACAGGGTCTCACTTTATAGTTCAGGCTGACCCTGAGCTCACTATGTAGCCCAGGCAAGCCTCAAACTCAGCAATCCTCCTGCTTCTGCCTCCTGAGTACTGGGATTACAAATTTGAGGCACCACGCCCAGCATTGTGGGGTGTGATACTGATTGCTGGTGGGCATGAGTCAAGTAAATCACCATGCCCGATATATCACTGTATGTGGTTACCAGGATCAAACCAGGGACCTTGCACTTGCTAGGTAGGTGCTGGAACCACTGACCTAAATCTCTGGCCCAAATATATTTTCATTTCAAAGTATTTTCTAATTTCCCCTATGATTTCTTCTTTGAGTTGTTGGTTACTATGGAGTATTATTAAATATCCAGAATTTATTAGTTATTGATATCTAATTTTATATTTTATTTGATAAACTATTTTATATTGTTTGAACTTATTGAGACTGGTTTTGTAGTCTAAGGTATAGCCATCATGGACCTTGTTCCATGTGCACTTAAGTGTATGTTTTGCTGAATTAGGGTGACTGTTCTGTAGGCCCACTGGTTTTCATTAGTTTATATTTTGTTCAAGTTAATTTATTTTCTGATTTGATCTGCCTAGTTATATTGAATTGTCTTTTTCCCCTTCAATTTCATCACCTGCCCCCTGACTTTGGGACTCTATTGTTAGGTGCATATATGTTTATGATTGTTATATCTTCTTGATGGATCAATCCTTTTTATTTTCTTTCTTTCTTT
>PVIC010027408.1:0-23877 GCA_004025085.1 Thryonomys swinderianus
AGCTCACTATGGTGCCCAGGCAAGCCGCCGCGAACTCAGCAATCTTCCTGTCTCTGCCTCCCGAGTGCTGGGATTACAGGCGTGAGCCACCACGTCCGGCATTGTGGTATGCAGTGTTGATTGTTGGTGGGCGTGTCTCCACACCCAGCATTATATGTGGTTACCCGGGATCGAACTCAGGACCTTGCGCGTGCGAGACAGGCACCAGAACCACTGAGCTAACCCTCCGGTCCCAAAACTTTTTAATTAATAGGTCATGCCCACTTTTCAAACCAGCCTGCCACCTTCTAATCTTCTGCCTCCTTTACCCCTGAGAGATACATATCCCGTGATTCTTTAGGGTGCTGAGGGAATAGAGGTACCTATCGTCATATAGCTACTTCCTGCCAAAAGGGGCTTGTAGACCATACCTACTGGAGATTATGTGTTTTCCAACTACCCTGGGCCAAGGATGAGCCAAAATGGCTGGTGAATATGGCAGAAAGGTAGACTAGGATGAAATAAGTCCCCAAGAAAGCTAACTCACCAGTGATACTCCAATATAAAAATGCCAACAAGGGGAAAACCACAAATGAGAATTTCAGCACAGAAAGGAATAAACCGGGGTAGGCCTGTACATATACTCAAGCAGGAGGCAAATTACTAACAACTAGGTTGAATAAAAAGAACACTGTCAGAAGACAATGAGAAAAGTTAGTGGCTACTGATTTGCCTGCTCAACAGGAGAATTTTGGTGGATTTGTCAGGAGAGTAACCTTACTATTAGATTGGGGATGTACAGCAAAATATGAAAAGAACCAGGTCAGATTTTCACATTCTGTGCAGAAGAAAGTACACCAAAGAAGGATGTTAGATAAATCATGGGGAGTCTGCAAGCTGTAGCCTTAGCAAGATTACCCATATTGAAACCAGGTGTGGTAGCCATGCCTGTAATCCTAGCACATGAGAGCCTGAGGCAGGAGGATCAGAACCAGAGTTCGGGGGCCAGCCTGAACTACTAGTGAGTTCAAGGCCAACATGAATTACATAGCCTGAACTGTCTCAAGAAACAAACAAACAAAAAAACTACTTACATCATGGATCTAATGAAAAGCAGGAGTCTTAATGCAGGTGCCCAGTTTAAACTGTGGTGACCTAGGATCATTACTGATACTACTTATCTGCACCTAGAGTCTTGTTTTGGGAAGAGGAGCTTCAGATCTCCCAGAACTACACAGGATCCTGTGAAGATACAAGTGACCGTTTTCTGTGTAGAAAATCTTGACTGTCCTATTCCTCACCCTTGCAGTGCCACTCTTCAACTATGTATGACTTTCCTCCCAATCTGTTCTTAGATGTTCCTTTACCATGTGGATTTCCCCTAGAATTTCCAGCTAGCATCCTCTCTTTTCTCTGAACATCTTGAGCTCCTCTTCTGATACCATCAGCTTCTACCTATACTATAATCACCTCTTGCTCTAAGAAGCTTTGTCTGCCTGGCAGACATGATGGTGCATACCTATAATCTCAGTGCTTGGGAGGCTGAGGCAAGTGGATTACTGGGAGTTTGAGGCTGGCCTGAACCACCTAGTGAGACATGGTCTAAAAAAATCCTATGTCTTTATCTTTGTGTTCTCACTACCTTGCCTGAGACTAACATACAGTTGTCATTCAGCCACCATTTATGGAATAGATGGAAGGATGGATGGATGGATGAATGGATGGATGGATGGATTGGTGAATGATTGACTTTACCACTTGACTAGGTGCATGGTGACCCATCACTCTGGGATTTTGGGGTACTCAGCAGAACATCTTCAGTCCAGCTCTCATTTCATTGCAGGGGTAATGGTCCCTTGGGCATCCTTGGAAGAGAGAATGAAGATTACCCTGAAAACATTGAAATGACATCAATGAAGATGGCAAATCCACAGGGCTACTCTCTACCAGGTGCTCCTGGAAATGGCTATGGTAAGCATGTGTTAAGAAGAAGATAATGTCCTGAAAAGAAGGCAAACTCTAGTGGATTTAGAGGGTAAGCAGCCATTGCAATAGAATTGGCTTATTGCTTTTGCTTCAAACACCTTCTTTAAATACAAGAGTTGAGAAGTCAGTGATCAGGGAAACTGGTGATCAAACAGGGCCAGGTAAGGCATGTGGAAAATAGGAACCTGCACGCCCTGTGCCTGCCTTGGGTGGCAGAGGTAGCCAACTGGTTATGTGGTTATGTGTCCTCAGTGTGGTAAGATCCTGAGAGTTCTCAAAAGAAGTCAGAAAAAAAAATTTTAACTTGCAATCTCTTGTTATCAGTCCATTTTCTGTTGTTATAACAAAATCCCGAGACTGGGTACTCTATAAAGAAAAGGAGTCCACAGTGCAAGATCAGGTAGCCCCATCTGTTTGGCCTCTACATCACAACACAGCAGAGAAGAGATGCAGGAAGGAAACCAGCCATGTGCAGAAGGACCAGGCACATGTGTGACCTTGCTTTATGACAACCTATTCTCAGGAGAGTGAACTGACTTTGTGAGAGCAGCGCTAATCCCTTCTGAGGGCAGCACCCCAATGACATAAGTATGTTCTCTAGGTCCTACCTCTTAAAGGTCCCACAATATAAACAGGACCACAGTGGAGATCAAGATCCACCACATGAACCTCTGGGGGACACAACAAACTACACTGGAACTCAAGCACTTCTTGAATTTCACGTGCTCCAAAATTATTCTTTAAAATTTAAAACACTGGCAAATAGAAGTCACATTTGGGGGCATGAGGACTGCTTTACGGCCACCTTTAATTTAGCACATTCTAAAAGAGTTCCATCAACTGTGTGTTCACATTTTACTGGGGGCAAGGAGGAAAGGAAGTAGATTGATCCTTATGTTATTTTTCTCCCTAATGTAGCTTTTTTCTCATGACTTGTGCTTTTCAATTGTCAGCTTTTTAGCCTTCAAACCAGCCATAGCTGTTACTTATAAACCTGCTATTTTAAACTGTGTTAGGTATCATACTGTTTCTTAGCAGTATCAAAACTCACAGTGGACGATGGCCTCTTGATTTCGAAGGGGGGTTTCATTTTTGCTGTTTTTGTTCACAAGTTAAACAAAAACACACAAGGGCTATCTCATGTTACTTTAAATTTAAATAGGTAGGTCAAAGAGGCACAGTGAGATTAAGGAAATTAGCAAGGGTACTCTACAGGAGAGAAATTGTATCATCCTCAGACTCCTGTGTGGAAAGGTAAGATATTCAGCTCCAGGATACAAAGGAAATTCTGAACAGTTCTTACCTTCCAGGACAAAGGGACTTGCCTTGTGAGAGAAGCCAGTTCACTCTATAGACAGAAATGGATGCAGTACTTTTCAAACTCTGAATTGTGACTTGTGAACTAGTTGGAAAATGAGGTTTTGAAACTGAAATAGAGGACCACAGTTTTAACTCATTGGTTCTAGCACCTGTCCAGCAAGTGCAAGGTCCCTGGTTTGATACCCGGTAACCAGAGATAGCAATACCGGACATGATGACTCACGCCCACTAGTAATCAGTACCACACACCACAATGCCAGGCGTGGTGGCTCATGCCTGTAATCTCAGCACTCAGGAGACAGAGGCAGGAGAATTGCTGAGTTCGAGGCTTGCCTGGGCTACACAGTGAGCTCAGGGCCAGCCTGAACTACAAAGCGAGACCCTGTCTCAAAAAAAAAAAAAAAAAAAAACCTAAAATAGACTTTGGAAAATGATTGAGATGAAAATTAAAAATAAGGTAAAATAGAAAAGAATGAAATACGGTGAGACTATATCAGAGTGCAGTTCTATAGTCAAAATATGGTTTTCTGAAACTTATTTTTAAGTTACCTATGAATAGATGTGCCTTGTTTCTCAATTTAAGAATTTTTTTATCATGACTTAGAGTCAAATGAAAGCCATTGATCCAGGTTGGTAATAATACCCTTGTTTTTTATTCTTGTTCTATTTTCTACTCAGAGTGTTAATCCTGGGTCTGTTAGTTACCATTAGTAGGCATTATTAGCACATAATAACCATTATATGCTTACTAGTATCTAGGGTCATGAGACTGATTTGCAGTGTCTGTGTCTCCCTCTCTTCATTTCAGTGAACCCTGCTTTTATGGATGAAAATAATCCTCTCCATGTGAATGGAAACCTACTGTTGTCCGAATATGATTGGCACAAGTCACCACAAGGTAAAACTTACAGGACAGCGATCCCAAAGCCAAGTGAAGAAACATATTCAGGGAAACTCAGTTATTGCCATCTCCTCTTGACCTGTGGTGTTGCTTGGCTGCAGCATTTGTTTAACGGTCCTTGGGATCTTTCTCCACCAGTATCAGTAGGTGAATGCTGTCCTCTTGTTTTAAAAACTGCTGCTCCTGGGTTTGAAGACAGAGGAATGGTGAGAGGCAAAAGGTGAACCCAGGCAAACTATCCCATTTTAAAGAACACACCTGAAAGTCACTTGCTTTGCTGACTAAAACCAGGTCACCTGTGTCCCCTTATCAGCAAAGGCTGGGAAAATCTTCAGTAACTATAGTCACTGCATAGGAAATTTAGTTTCTGCTGGTACAGGGCAAAAAGGATAGATGTTGGGAGGTGGAGAGATAGCAGTATTACTATCTGGGCTGACCTAGGGATGACTACTGAAACATCATAAACCTGCCTGGGCTTTCCTAGGCTTATAAAATTATAAGTTCTAGACTGGAGATTTAGCTCAGTGGTTCAGGCACCTGCCTAGCAAGCGCAAGATCCCTGGTTCAATCCCTGGTAACCACGTATAACAATATTGGGCATGGTGACTCACGCCCACCAGCACTCAGTAGCACACACACACAGTGCCGGGCGTGGTGGCTCACGCCTGTCATCCTAGCACTCAGGAGGCAGAGGCAAGAGGATTGCTGAGTTCGCGGCTTCCCTGGGCTACACAGTGAGCTCAGGGCCAGCCTGAACTATAAAGCAAGACCCTGTCTCAAAAAAATAATAATAATTATGAGTTCTAAATTAGAGGTGTTAAAACATAAAATCTTGCTGTGGGTCATTTAGAAGAACTTCTGTCTTCTGTTTCTAGAATCCCATTGCCTTCGATGAGGATTCTGTTTCTAATGTCTCACCTAGCTACCAGACAGAATTCTCTGCAGGGAAACACATCTGAGAAGGGAAACATTTCTGAAAAGACCCTTCTGGGGACAGCTGTGGGGAAGTTAGGTTGTGATTTTGGTGGAGCTGGCTGTGGTGACCTCATCCCAGGCACTGAAAAAATGTGAACGGAGTATCCATGTATCATTATCACTTACTTGCCCCCCATGGGTTCCAGTGGGACAGTGGCAGTGTGACAGCCTGTGAGGTCTCTGAAGACCCCACAGGTGGAGAATACAGCTTCTAGGAGGCTAGAGATGCTGACAGATAACCGAGTGAACAAAATCGTCATAGAGGTTGAGAATGTTCCTTCTGGGATCCAAAGCCATCCCTCCTCGACTCAGATTACTCGAGATGAACCGCTGGCAAACTCAGCCTTCAGCATGGTTTCAACACCTGACATCCATGTCACAGACTCTCTGACTTTCAGCCGCAGGAATGACAAAAAGCACAACCAGTTGTTAGAATTTCCAACATCTTTGAATGAACCGATCTCTCAGACCCTTCCTAGCTTGGGATGCCTGAGTGTAGACACTGCTCGAACTTCCTATGAAACTATTCAAGGTATAAAACACCGGGGGAGAGTTAAGGGAGTAGCAGCAGAGGAGGCTTCTGCGTTACCCACAGAATCTTTGTTGTTCATTTGGGAGTGACCTCCTTGGCCCATTTTTCTTTTAATTATTTTTAATTATTTTTTCTTTCTTTTTTGAGATAGGGTCTCACTTTGTAGTTCAGGCTGGCCCTCAGTTCACTATGTAGCCCAGGCAAGCCTCGAACTCAGCAATCCTCCTGTCTCTGCCTCCCGAGTGCTGGGATGACAGGCATGAGCCACCACGTACGGCACTGTGGTATGCGGTGCTGATTACTGGTTGATTGCTGGGGGTCGTAAGTCACCACGCCCAGTATTATTTGTCATTACCAGGATCGAACTCAGGACCTAGCGCTTGCGAGGCAGGCACCAGAACCACTGAGCTAAATCTCCAGCCCTATTTTTAAAATTTTGAGATGTCTCCCTAGGTGAGTCACAGTCCTTCTCTCAGAGTGATTACAGGTGCACATCACCCCCCATCACTTGGCCACTAAGTTTTAAGGCATCAAGGAATATTGACGAACTAGCAGATGAAGTAAAAACCCAAAGAAGGGGGGGAGGGATCACTCTGAGACCTCCAAACTAACAAGAGCTTGTCTTGATCTGTTTATTTTGTGTGCTTCCTTCCTGTTAGCCAAAAATTTCTAACAGGAAGGAAGCTTAGATTTATTTCCCACGCTCTGCACCTTTAGGTGGACATTTCCATTTGCTTAATGAGGAAACTGAGGCTCAGAGAAATTCAGTAACCTGGCAGCCGATCTCCCTGCTGGCCAACTCTGAGTCCTCATCCACACTGTCCTGCTTCGGTCCAATCCTTCCCCACTGTGGTTTCCGGGAATATAGTAAGGCACCTCTTCCTGCCAAGTTCATCAAGAACTGGGGTCTTAGCTGAGGATGCCCAGGCTGTCTGTCCCTGAAGCCAGCAAAAACACTATTTCTCTTTCACTCCTTTGCACTGTAGTCATAAAGTCCACTAACTCTCAGTAGTTTTCGGGAGAAGAAAATGTGCTCATGCTAACACTCTGGTGGGTCTTAGCCCTTACTGGACCCTGGCGTTGCCTCTACACTGCTGTCTTCCTGCATTGCTGTGTTTTCCATCTTCTTCCCTCCTTCCTTCTCCATGAGAGACAAACAGTTCTCTCTCCCTGCTTCCTGCTTTCCTTTCCTTCTTCCTTAAACTCCATTTATTGTCTTTTGCAGGACAAAAGTTAATCACATCCCTGATACCTATGACATATATAGAGAGAATTAAAACCATCAGGAACCAGCCAAGGACCATGGAGGAAAAACGGCAACTTAGGTACAAACCAAAGATTTTTTTCTCTCTCAGCTTTCATGTGAATCTCAAATTTTTACTTTTACCCCCAACTCCACAAGATAAGTAATTAAATGCATGAAAATACATGAATCTGCCTTATAGAAGAATTCCAAAGAATCTACATAATATTTGTGTACCATTGTTGGTTTCTTAATCTTGACAAATTTTAACATTGAAAACTAAGATGTTATCAGAAAAACTGGTGAGGGGCACATGCGAACTCTGTAATGTATTTCGTAGTTGTCACTGTGAAGTTTAGACTACAGTGTAAAAGTTTGCTTAAATAAAGGAAACCTATGAGTTTTTCAAGCTCAGAAATTTAAAAAAAAAGATAAAGATTGTTTTAGCTTTTCCACTTCCTATTTATTTCTCCTAAAAAATTTTTTTTGGGAGGTGCTGCCCAAGAACTTGAAATCTCCAAGACCCTGGCAATGCTAAGCAGGCGCTGTGCCACGGAGCCAGACCCCCAGCCCCTCTCTTTTCTTTTCTTTCTTTTTTTCTTCTGTTTTGAGACAGGGTCTCACTTTGTAGTTCCCTCAGATGGGATGGGCAGATTTCTAGATGTGACACCACCTCACACCAGTTTTTCCCACCTCTTATCCTCCACTGTCCTGTCATGTAAGTCACCTTGTCATATTTCAGAGTTTATTCCTTTTAGTGTTGTGCTTATAGGTAATTTTCTTTCTCGAATGTCAGTCCCACCGGCCAGGGAAAGAGATCTCTTTTGCTTACTACCTGGGACCTCGGCTGGCACGTACTAGGTGCTCACTAACTATTGTTCACTTGAACGCATGGAGGTCGGCGTTGGTGTCTCACTCTTTCCTGCCTATGCCCCCAGGAACATAGTTGACAAAGAGAAAAGTAAACAGTCCCATAACACCCTCTGGCTCAACTGCTGTGCTCAATATCTGAACTCCTTTTCTCGGGTAAGTCAGATTCTTTCTTTAAATTTTATTTTTTTTATTAACCTGCTATAATTACACATATTAGTGGAGTAGAGTGTGGTAGTTGAACACATGCATACAGGGTACACTGGTCAGGTCAGGGTAATTAGCACTTTCCTATCTTAGCATGGTGTGTGTGTGTGTGTGTGTGGTACTAGAAGTTGAATAGTTGAGTACAGAGTCTGCACACCCTCAACCTTTTTATTTTTTATTTTTATATTTTGAGACAGGGTCTCAGTTACTAAGTTGGCCAGGCTGGCTTGAATTTACAACACTCCAGCCTTAGCCTCCCACAGTGCTGGGATTATAGGCATGTGCCACCATGTTTGGCCATCTCCTTTCTTTCTCCTGGCCCCCTTTCTTCACCCTCTTTTTTTTTTTTTGAGACAGGGTCTTGCTTTGTAGTTCAGGCTTGTCCTGAGCTCACCATGTAGCCCGGGCAAGCTTCAAACTCACAGCAATCCTCCTGCCTCTGCCTCCAGAGTGCTGGAATTACAAGCATGGGCCACCACCTGGCACTGTGGTATGTGGCACTGGGCTGGTGGGTGTGAGCCACCACACCCAGCATTGTTGTACGTGGTTACCAATTGAATCTGGGACTTTGAGTTTGCTAGGCAGGTGCCAAAACCACTGAGCCAAATCTCTGGCCCCACCCTCTTTTTTGTGTGTGTGGAGTTGAGGATGGGACCCCAGAGCTTGGCACATACTCAACATTACCCTCTTTATCACTTTTTAAAAAAATCTTTGATCCCTTCTCTCTTCTCTCTTCTAGATCTTTGTAAAATATATAATAGTTATTGTGAGCCGTCTTCACCCCACCATATTGCAAAACACCAGCAATTATCCTCTTGTCTGTGTTTTGGTACCTGTTATTCAACCTCCCTTTATCCTTCCTCCACCAAACTCTTCCAAATATTTTATAATCACTATTCAACATCTAGACAAACTTATTTGAGCTCCCATTTATGAGAAGATATATATAGACTTTCTGTGCTTGGCTTTTTTCACTTAACATACTGTCTTCTATTTTCATCTGTTTTGCAAATGACAGGTTGGTTTTTTATGGCCATATACTATTCCATTGTGTATATGTGTATGCACCACATCTTCTTTACACAGTCATCCACTAATGGACCCTGAAATTGATTCTGTATGTTAGATACTGTACTTCCTTTGTAAGCCCGGGCCAAGATATCTCTTCAGTACCCTGATTTCACCCAGAAGTGGTTTGACTAGGTCAGATAGTAATTCCATATTTAGTGCTTTAAGGATGCTCCGTTGTGTGTGTTATAGTTTACATTCCTGCACTAAAACAATCCCAGCAGGCAGGTGAAAAGAAAAAGTGTGGAGAATGAGGATGGAAGGGAACACAAGAGAAAAATACTGAAAATCCAGACCTATCACATCACTATTGGGTGGGGCCAGGAAGGGCCGTGGGAAGGTCCAGGAGGACACAAAGTCTACTGGCCAGCCTGACTACATGGGTGTCACCTTCTTTGGCAGCTACCAGGGCAGGTAACAGTAGCAGAGCCTTGGAGGTGGCTTGTAGGAGTGAGATGAGGTTGCTTTGTAAATGTTCGGTTCATGGGTCAGGATGCTGTGTGCTGTAGCAGCGGTTGTAATTATGACACCTGCTCAGGAGATCCTTGCCAAATGAATATCAAACCTCCTCCTCCTCTGCTTTCCAACTCCAGGGTTATCGGAGATCCAAAAACAATCTTTCCGAGCTCCTTGGTTCTGTCAGCTTGTGGCAGAAGACACTCAAGGTTATTGGAGGCAAGTTTGGAACCAGCGTCCTGTCCTATTTCAACTTCCTGAAGTGGCTTTTGAAGTTCAACATCTTCTCCTTCATCTTGACCTTTAGCTTCATCATAATCCCTCAGCTTACAGTGGCTGAAAGCAACAACCTCCGGTTCACCGGGTTGGAATTTCTCACTGGGGCGGTGAGTTCTCCACCTGGGAGATCCAGGGAGGTCGCTGTGGTCCCCCACCAGGGCCTCTCATTTTGCCTGGTGGTTGACAGATGAGGACAGATGGTCGACAGATGGGTGCTTAAAGCAGTTCCCTTTCCCTAAGTAACCTGTACATGACACTATGGGATTTCTGCCCCCAGAGGTAACGGCTAACAGTTATACACACTCTTTTTTTTGCACATGTGTGAACACCTATTCATACTTCCACAGGCAGCCCTTGCTTTTTACAAGAGGTGAATTATTAGTTATATGTAATCTATGACTTGCTCTCTCTCTCACCTAATAATAGTGGACATCTCCTCATGCTGGATACCTATGTTTTTGTTTTTATTTTTGAGACAGGGTCTCACTTTGTAGTTCAGGCTGGCTCTGAGCTCACTATGTAGCCCAGGCAAGCCTTGAACTCAGCAATCCTCCTGTCTCTGCCTCCCAAATTCTGGGATTACAGGCATGAGCCACCACGCCTGGCACTGTGGCATGTGGTATTGATTGCTGGTGGGCATGAATCTCCACGCCCAGCATTGTATGTGGTTACCGGGGATCGAACTCAGGACCTTGCACTTGCGAGGCAGGCGCTGGAACCACTGAGCTAAATCTCCAGCCCCATACCTATGGTTTTTTTTATTTCTACAAAATATAGTACTCCTTTGGGAATATCTCTACCATCAAAGAGAACTGAGAAAAAGTCCACCTTACCTCTCTTTCCTTGTCTGACACCCCAGCTTAGGTTATACCTTTAGAGACTACATTTTCTTCCTATGCAAACACTGGTCAAGCTAGCAGTAACATAAACACATGGATAGTGATTCTTTTAAAAATAAAAGGAGAAACAGGCGTGGTGGCACACACCTGTAATCTGCGCACCCTGGGGGCTGAGGGAGTGGGCCCAAAAATTTGGGCCCAATCTGGGCAACTGAGTGACTTGTCAAGACTCTGTTTCAAAATAAAAAATAAAAATGGGATGTAGATAGCTTAGTCCAAAGCCCATGAGTTCAATCCCTTGCATTGAGGAAAGAGAGAGAGAGAGACAGAGACAGAGACAGAGACAGAAAAGGAAAGAGGGAGAGAAAGTGAAATTCAAATTTTGGTATCCATAGGGTTCTTCTGGAACATTCATACCCATTTTGCATACTGCATATCTCTGCTTTTTTAAATGCTAGTTAAACTAGGCTTATAAAACTGAAGCTGTTTACTGTTTTGCCTTTTGCAAAAAAGTGTTTCAGATCCCTAACTAGGCTTATAAAACTGAAGCTGTTTACTGTTTTGCCTTTTGCAAAAAAGTGTTTCAGATCCCTGCAGTAGAAATGTCCAAGTAAACTAAAATTCTCCTATTGGTCTTGTTTTTCTTTTTTCTTTTTCTATTAAAAAATCTTCCTTGAGGGCCGGAGGGTTAGCTCAGTGGTTCTGGCGCCTGCCTTGCAAGCGCAAGGTCCTGAGTTCAATCCCCAGTAACCGCATACAGTGCTGGGCATGAAGACTCACACCCACCAGCAATCAATACCACATACCGCAGTGCTGGGTGTGGTGGCTCATGCCTGTAATCCCAGCACTCTGGAGGCAGAGACAGGAGGATTGCTGAGTTCGAGGCTTGCCTAGGCTACATAGTGAGTTCAGAGCCAGCCTGAACTACAAAGTGAGACCCTGTCTCAAAAAAAAAAAAATCTTCCTTGAGAGAAATGTCATAAATGGAATTATTGTGTACACTTCTTCATTTTATTCCTTCTCTTTCAAACAACATATACATTTGTATATAGGAAGAATTATTATAAAATACTTCAAAGTATACAGAAAAACTAAAGGTGTAATAAACACCCATAAACCCATTATGTAGATTAAAAATGTCCATGTTGGTTTTATTTTGTTTCCAGAAGCATTTTAAAGTAAATTATACACATCAGGACACGACTCTGAAATTATTCAACACACTGAAAGATAAGAACGTGTTTCTACAGTTACAATACCCTTGTCACACTATTATAAAAAATCCAAGTATTCAAATTTTCCCCAAAATCTTATTGATAGCCTGCTTGGTCAGCCATCATCCTATCAGAGATCAAACTTTTCATTCTGTTGTTTTTTTTCCCCCTTTAAATCTTCACTATTTACAATAACCTTCCCAACTCTAGCCTTTCTTCTCTTCCTCTACTTGTTTGACATTGACTTGTTACAGAAACAGGCCCTGGTGTCCTATTTTCAGAAATTATCTGATTATTTCCTTGTGGTTTGTCAGCTTTGTTTATATGTTCCTTATTTGCTGTAAGCTAAAATGCAGACCAAAAGGCTTCATTTGTTTCCTATTAAACACATTTGCTCCTAATCATAAGTAGGTGACAGACACACCTAACACCTGGCTATCCTGTTTTGTTTGGTTGTTGAGCCCAGACACTAACAGCTAGGTCACTGCATTGTTGAGTCATATTGGTTTGGGATCCTTTCAACCCCGAGAGCCTAGTGAGAGGCTGTGTTGGTCCTCAGGGGTCTTAGGAGCCTCTTATATGGCAGATCACAGTTGGTCTTCTGTGTTGCATATCCTGACTTGTTGGGTTTAATTAAACACAGATTGAAAGTACATGAAAAAAATGTTTCTCTACTGAACCTGAATAGGCTTTTCTTGTTATGTCCTAAACCATACAGTATAACAGCTACTTAAATTATATTAGATATTGTAAGGAATCTCAAGACGATTGAAACTATATGGAAAGATGTGGACAGGTTAGATGCAAATACTCTGCCACTTTCCATAAAGGACTTAAGCACCTGGTATCTGTAGGGTTCCTGGAACTGCTTTCTCTCAGATACCAGGGGATCACTGTGATGTCTATACTGATGGGGACAGCTTCCTGCAGACACAAGAGGTCAACTGGGCAGACCACTCTTATTCACCTTTTTCCCAAGAGACCCACCTGACTTGGATCACTTTATGTCGTCTTCAGGGTTACTTTACAGAAACAGTGATGTACTATGGCTTTTACACCAACTCTACAACCAGGCATGGGAACAGCGGGGTGTCGTATGACATACAGCTGGCCTACATCTTCACAGTCGGAGCATGCCTGATCGTCTGCTTCTTCAGTTTGCTTTACAGGTACAGCCTATAGGCTGTGTGCCTGATGCTTATCCAAGATTTACACAAAACCCAAGAAACTCAAAAATTATCCCCAATCACACCCTCTCTGCAGTACTGACTTTCGACTGCTGCCTGGTCGTTCCTTGTCCTGCAGAGTGAAGTGTGAGTGTAGTAGAGGAAGGGTGGTCTCTGTGTGCCTTGGAAGCAATGGGTCAGTGTGAAAACAAAGATGGGTTGACCCAAGCAGTGGCCTGGGCAGATGTCAGAGAGGAGGGGCAGACTGGAAATATCCACTGAAAATGAGTTCATCTCTATACTCATTTGCTAGGTGTGCTGTAGCAAAATACAGAGGTACCTCAGCTCACAAACGTAATGATCTCCATGATTCAGCTTGTAAACTGAACTGGTAGAGAACTGAATCAAAGTTGTCCTGAAGGTCAACATTGAACCTAGCCATGGAATTTGATTTGATTCTCATCCAACTCAGTTTGTGACCAGAACTGTGGAAAGAATATGTTCGTAAATCAAGGTACCAACATATAAGAGACTGGAAGACTTAAACAAGGGAGATTTATTTTACAGTTCAAGACCAAGGACCAGTAGGGTTGATTTCTTCCAAGGGTCCCTCTTCTTCATTTGAAGGTGGCTATTGCTATAGTTTACATTAGGAATGACCCCCCCCCATGGGGCATGTACTAAAGGTTGACCCTAGCTTGGCATTATTCGGATCTAGAGGAAACTTGAAGAGGTGGAACCTAATGAGAGACCCCCAGTGGGAGGTCTTGGAGTGAGCCCTCAGACGGATTGTGGACAAGGAAAGGGAGTGGATTCTTCCCTGTATCCTCTAGCAGGAGCACAGCCCTGCTCACCCTCTACTGAGGATTGAATTCAGAACCTTGTGCTTGTGAGGCAGGCAGGGTACCACTGAACTAAATCCAGAGTCCTAGCACAGTCTGCTTTTGGAGACCCATTTTCTGATTTCCAGAAGTATACGATAGTAACTTTGTGTTGTTTTAAGCTACTCAGTTGGCAGTAATTTGTTATAGCGGCCATAGGAAATCAATACAGCTCTTGTAAAATCCCTGTGAGGTGGATACTGGTGTTACTCTTATTCCACAGATGTGGAAACTGAGGCTTAGAATGGTCAATGGGACAATGATCCCACAAGCGTCAAATCTAGGACTGGATGAAAAGTCAGGCCCATCTATTCTAGAGCTCTTGACCTTTAAATTGGTACTGAAGCGTGTAAGGCTCCATCTTTGGTTCTGCCTTTCATGGAATGGGAAAACCATCCTTTGGTTAATCTCTGTGCTCCCCATGACCGTCGCCTGATCCTTGGCTTTTTGGGCTTCTTCCTTCCGTAGCATGGCCACGTATTTCCGGAAGAACTTCATTAACCCCCATGTTTACTCCAGAGGAATCTCTAAACTTATCTTCTGCTGGGACTTCACTGTCACTCACGAAAAAGCTGTGAAGCTAAAGCAGAAGAACCTTAGCAGGGAGATAAGGGTAAGGCGAGCTCACTCCACCCAGCATCTTCCTGTGGCCCATCCCTTCCCTCATCTTCTACATTTGTAACTTCCTACGTAATAAAGAATGACCTTTTTATTACCTTTGGGCTTATAAAAAAAGGTAAATATTCATAATACCTCTTGCTAGTGATGGTGTTGGGAAATGGGCATTTTCATGTGACTCAGGAGCTTTCTAAACGGATACAACCTTTCTGTGGGCCAGTTCAGTAATTAAAATATTAAATATTAAAATATTAATGTTTATTCAAAATATTAAAAAATGTTCTTGGTCCCACACTTCCAGATTTATAATTTTAACCCAGAGCAGTGATTTTAAACCTAGATAAATTTTGCCTCTCAGGGGATATTTGACAAAGTCAAGAGACTCATTTGGTTGCTACAGTTAGGACAAGGGTGCTGTTGGCCTCCAGATGGTAGAGGCCATGGGTGCTCTAAGCAGACCACAAGGAATGGCATGGATCCATGCAGTCATCCAGCCCAAAGGTCAGTAGCTTGGAGGTTGAGCACCCTGGTCCATAGAAACAAATTCATTAAAAAGAGAACAAGCCAGGGATTTAGCTCAAGTGGTACCACACCTACCTTGGAAGCACAAGGGCCCAAGTTCAGTACCCTGTACCACCCCCCCCCCCAAAAAAAAAATTAGAAAGAACAAGCAGAATCTGTCAAAAAGGAGTTGGACAATAAGTCACAGATACTGGCTTCCTCCTCTGTGTGGTCCCAGCCTCCTTTGTCAAGAAAGACCCCATGACCTCAACACACCTTCCTCTGTAACAGGGTCCCAGTCTGTTACTTCCGTCCACACCTCTGAGACAGGGCTGAGTCTGATGGAGCAATGGGGTTTATGGGTCATTTTGAGAGTCTCCCTTAATCCTCATTCACCAGGATTCCCCCACCACCACCTATGGAGCTGGACTGGGGATCTTTGATAACAGAGGAGGACCTGTGTGTCACCTTGAGTTTGCTGCATTTGCAGGAGAACCTGTCAGAGATCCTCCAGGAAAATGTCAAGTTCACATTCCGCCAGCAGCTGGCTCGCTGTTCTGCTCACGTAGCAGCCTGGCTTGTCTCAACAGGAGTGGCTGTCGCCTGCTGTGCGGCTGTGTATTACCTGGCTGAGTATAACTCTGAGGTAACCAGACAGGAACTCCAGGGGGCCAAATGGAGAATCAGGTGAAGCGATGGTATGGTGGTGGGGGACAGGGTTGCAGAGAAAATGCACAAGATCATGAAGGAGAGGGGGGCAAGTTCCACAGGGATTGATGCCTTTTCACTGTGGTTTTGGTAGGCTCAGGCCTTTGCCTTTGTTGAGGCAGATAGAGTCCCAGAAAGATTATTTGAGCTCAGACATATTTGCATTCAGATCTGCCGCTTCCTTGCTGAGTGACCCTAGACAAGGGTCTTTGCCTCTCTGAGCCTCTGTATGTGTGGCACAGGTTAAGTGCTAAAGAAATGATAGTTTAGTAGTGAACCCCAGAGGAGTTGCGGCTGGGCCTTTCTCGTCATGCAGTTCTTCTGAGTGAGGCAGAGCGGGTGCAGTGCACAGGAGACATCTTGGTTCTCTCCTCCACCCCTACAGTTCCTGAGGACACACAGGGACCCTGGGGCAGTGCTATTACTGCCTTTTGTGGTGTCCTGTATCAACCTGGTTGTGCCGCGTTTCTACTCCATGTTTGGGCTGGTGGAGAGGTACGAGATGCCCCGGCACGAAGTCTACACCCTCCTAATCCGGTAGGTGTGTCTGCTACACCCAGTGTCAGCCTCATTTCCTACATGCCACAGCCAGTTCTCAGGCAAAGCAACAACGGGCCTTAGACGGCTATCGTCCTACTTTAATTACGAAATGATCTTTCCCCCCAAATCTATGTAGAAATACTCCTGACAGGATGGTTTGTAGACGCAACAAAAGAGATGTATCAGTCAGATAAATTAGGTGAGGCTGCATTAACAAAAAGAGACCCCAAATCTCAATGGCTTGGAACCCAAAAGTTTCTTTCTCATCTATGTTACGTATCCATTATGGATAGGCTCTCGTTAATCAGTGAGAAGTCCATCCCCTGGGAACACTGGCCACCTCGGATATTGCCACTGGCCATTTCAAGGGGAGCACGGGGAGTTCTGGAGGGCCTCACACTGCAGTCAGAGTTCTAGTGTAGAAGTGGCACACAACACCCGCTTTCACAATTCACTTGCTAGAACTGGCCATGTGGCACCACCCAGCCACTGCAGGTAGGTGAAGGGTAAGACTTCTGTCCTCTCATGTGCCCCAAAGGAATCATTGTGAGAAAGTGTGAGAGACTGCCATGGAGGATAGTGATCAGAGTTTTTCTCTTCTGTTCTTTAGAAACATCTTTCTAAAAATGTCAGTCATTGGAATTCTCTGTTACTACTGGCTCAACATTGTGGCAGTATCTGATGAAGAGGTGAGATTTCCATGCCCTTCTGCTCTTAATTTAGTTTCATAGTCTTTGTTCACCAGGGGTAGGTGGGTTTCTTGATGGCCATTACACCCTATTTGCATTAACTCCTTGGGAGGCGATGGGGAACTGTGGTAGAAGGCAGCACAAGACAGGGGCCTCAGTAAGAGATTGAGGTCCTAGACCCAGGCAGACCTAGCTTGAAGACCAACTGTGTCTTCTGCAGTCACCTAATCTCATCAAGCTTCAGTTTTCACACCTGTTAAAAATGGGAACTCAACAGTACCATGTGTGGTATAACTACAGGACCCAGTTTAAGGTGAGTATGGAACAGATGTTACTAATTTTGATGCTAATCTGTATTAATAGCCTTGGGGTTCTAAATAAGATCTGTTTTAATCCTCACTGTTGCATTTTTCCCCTGAAACTCAGACACCCTGGGCTTTACAATTCCCTAACGCTACCAGTTCTCTAAGTGCTGCTAGTAACTACTATGTCCTAATCCTGACCTTTCCTGGCTCTGCCTTATTCAGCCACACCTTCTAGTTTCCTCACACCTCTAAGATGGAGCATCCGAACTCCTGCTCCGAGAATGGTACCCCATGTGGATTCAGGAACAAGCCGAGCTCTGTGGCCATCTCACTGGGATGCCTCTGCTTCTGCCTCTAAGGACCTGCATGAGATTTGCCCTCTACATCCTTAGCCAATGTCATCCTAAGCCTTGGTTTCCTGGGATGCCTAAAGTTTGGAAGTGTAGTCAGGGCAGCAAGGGCTTCTTTCCAACTGTCTATCGTCCTTTGTTTCTGGACCAAAATAATGCTGCTGTGTCCAGATTTATAAACATGGCACCCTTACGATCTCAGTGTAATTGTCAAAGAAGTTTAAAACCAATCTTCCAAGGTAGGCTGTTTAGAGAAACTACCATGTTATACTTCTATCCACTTACCCACACACCCATCCATTGATTCATCCATCCATCCACTGGATCCATCCACTCATCCACCCATCCATCCATTCCTATATCTACCATCTACCTGCCTCCATCCATCCATGTGCTTGTCCACCTACCCATCAACCCACCCATTTATTTACTGGTTATCTATCAATCTACTCCATCCAACCATTTATTCATTTGTCATCTGTCAACCCACCCTATCCATCCACTTATCCATCTGTCCAGCCACCCATGTAGTTTTCTGTAATCTACCCACCCACTCCACCTCTATCTATCCAGCCAGCCACTTACCCATCCATCATCCATCCATTCTCAGATTCTCAGCTCCAGAAACTTCCCTCTGCTCCTTCAGCCAAGCTTAAACTCTCCCAGTCTGTCAGTTCACAGTAGAGGTTACCGCAGAGGTTTCATTAAGTAAATCACATCTCCAGTTTACACTCACCTGCTAAACCTCTAGTTCACTTTCATAATCAAATATATACTGATTAATTTTCTGTAAAGCCAATCAGCAAACCACCAATCCTTCCCACTCTCTTGAAAGACTGATCAACCCAGGCTATGAGTGTTGCCACATGCCTATAAGTCTGAGTGCTCAGGAGGCTGAGGTAGGAGAAGGATCACTGTGAGTCTGAGGCAGACTGGGGTATATAGTGAGTCTGAGGCCAGCCTGAACTACATAGCAAGACCTTGTCTCAAAAAAAAAAAGCTAATTGGCTAATGGTGGGTGAGTAAGGTGGGAAGATGTGGGAGGCCTGCGGTGAGCAAGCTTAATGGAGAAGGTGGCGCAGAAGGAGAAGAAATCTGGCTGACTTTCTGCAGACAGAGATTCTGCTTTTCCACGTACAGGGATTTGGTAAAACAGCACATGGAATCAAGAAGAGAACAGAGGTGACTGAGCTGGGTCAGTAGCCCCACCACATCCTGACTCTTGTCTGTCTTCCAGTGCTGGGAAACCTTCGTTGGCCAGGAAATCTACCGGCTCCTTCTGATGGATTTCGTGGTCTCTTTGGCTGATTCCTTCCTGGGGGAGTTTTTGAGAAGGTGAATATTTGTCGGCCATGAATATTTTCATGAATCAGAACCATATTCTGATTCCCAACTGAACACCAAGTAGGGCGGGTCCCTATGTATTCAATTTATGTGTCATTACAATCTTTCCACTGTCCTTTGTGATATTGTTCTCTTCTAAGTGACTAAAATTTCACCTTAACTTGACAGTCTTGTTGTCATGGTTTATTGGGTTCAGTTGACTCATTACAACTATTCTTGAAGAAAATAAATATACACACACACATTTTCTCTATCTTTTCTACAAATAAAATAGAAACTTAGTCACTTAAAATCTTATCCATTATACATAATTTTAACATTCTAGGATCATATATATTAAAATATATCATTTTAAATAATTGGCAAAAATAAAAATGAGGTCATACAGCTATACATGGCAGTGAACACCTATAATGCCAGCACTCTGAGAGCTGAGGCAGAGGATCATAAGTCTGAGCCCAGCATGAGCAACCGTCTCAGTCACTTTCCTCATTATTGAGAAAAGATCTCCAAAACCAGCAACTGAAAGAGGAAGAGGTTTATTCTGACTCCCAGTTTCTGAATTCTCAGCCCTTGTGCTGTTGGCAGTATGGTGGAAAGACCTGGCACAGAAAAGCTGCTCACGTCATGGTGACCAGGAAGCCATGAGGGAAGGAACCAGGAGGGGAGAGTCACACTTGCAGTGCTCCTAGTGACGCACCTCCTGTGACCAGACCCCACCCACCTTCTCTCTGCAAGGCGCCCTTGATTCATTCACCTTCCCAAAGCCCTGCCTGTGAGCACACAAGGCTTTTGGGGATGAGAGATATTCTTGGTCTAAAACCATAACAGCAATTTAGCAGTTTAGCAAGACTATGTCATGGGCAAAAAGAGAGAGAGAGTTCATTCCTTCTTGCAAACTCTGTGATTTTGTTTGTTCACAGTATGGGTGCTTTTTTATTTTTTTTAAGCACACTATTTTTCTTTATGGGCAGCAAAATCATTATGGAATTTGTCTTCATTAAGCCAACTGTTCATTGGCTTCTTTCCATCTTTGTATATCTATCTTTATCTTCTTTTAATTGAAAGTGGATGTGTATGTATGTATTTATGAGCTACCCTGGGACTTGATCTCAGTATGTAGCCCAGGCTGGCCTCAAACTCATGATGATGACTCTCCTGCTTCAGCCTCAAGAGTGCTGGGATTATAGGAGTATGCCACCATGGCTGACTTCATTTTTCATTAGCTATCAGGTATATAGACTTAGGCTGTGTCATCACTGACCCATGTGTGGTTCCTTTTTTTATTGTTGTTTACCATACTGGGCATAAAACTCAAGGTGTTGTGCATGCTAGGCAAGCACTTTACCACTGAACCACACCTCAGCCCCATGTGGTTCTTTGTTATTCACTCATTCATTCATTCATTTTTAAATGGGAGAAGGAACACCTCCTCCCTTCCAGATAGTCTCATGGCTCTGCAAGCTTCCTCCATCGTGAGGAGATGGCATGATGCCATGCAGGTTCTTTTCTCAGTGAGACCCTGAGTGTCAGCATCCCTCCCTCAGTTCTACTCAAACCCACTTTTACTCAGCCTCTACCCAGGGCCTGACATAAACATGAGATGACTGATTTATTTGTTTGCTTGTTGTTTTTTTTTTTTTTTTTGGTACCAAGGATTAAACTCAGGACCTTGTGCTTGGGAGGCAGATGCTGGAACTACTGAGCCAAATCTCTGGCCCCTTGTTTGTTTTTGACAGAAATTTATTGTTGGGAACTTCTCTGTCCGAAGAAGTCAGGATAGTTTCAAATTTCCCCAGAATAAATTGAAAGTTTGGTGCCCTCCTTACAGATTTAGGGAACAAGGAAAAATCATTAATTGGCTGCAGTTATCATACATTTACATTTTTTATCTAGTTGGGGTTGTAGCTCAGTGGTAAAATGTGTGCTTAGCATGTGTAAGGCCCTGGATTTGTTTCTCAGGACCAAAAAATTTTTTTTGTTTGTTTGAGTTGAGAGGTTCTCCATTTACCTGGTTCATGAAAAAAGAGTTTAATAAACAGAGTGGTACAAACAAGATAATAGTTGAGATAATTAAGTAACTAAAGTAATAAGTGTTCTCTAGAATTATTATTATTTATTATTTTTTTCTTTTGAGACAGGGTCTCGCTTTGTAGTTCAGCCTGGCCCTGAGCTCACTATGTAGCCCAGGCTAGCCTTGAGCTCAGCAATCTTCCTGCCTCTGCTTCTCAAGTGCTGGGATTGCAGGCTTGAGCCACCAAGCCTGGCTCTCTAGAATTATTTTGAAATTACTTTAGCAGAATTCCATTTAACTACACTATACTAATTGCATTTCCCTCTCAGTTCTCTCAGTTATTTTTCAAGTACATACTTATGTATTTGGAACTTTTCAGACATTTTCAAGGGAACTTACACTTTATTTTAAACTGGGGCAAGGCTTCATTGTTCATTGATGTAGGGAATCCTTTTGTGTGTGTATATTTCTGGAAACTAAATCCAGGACCTTTCACTTAGTTATACTCACACCCCCTTGTTATTTTTATTTTTAGTTTTGAGACAGGCTCCTGCTGATATGCCAAAGCCGAGCTGGAATTTTCATTTTCCTGTGTCAGCCTCTTAGAGTGCTGGTTTATAGGCATTTGCCACCATGCCCAGCTTTGGGGGTCTGTTTTGAAGGAGGGACCTGTGGTTTGAGTACTAAACTTAGTGCATCTTCACAGGATCATTGGGATGCGATTCATCACAAGTCTTGGCTTACAAGAGTTTGACATTGCCAGGAATGTTCTAGAACTGATATATGCACAAACTCTGGTGTGGTAAGTTTTGCGGCTCTCCGAGATTGCCCAGTCAGCTCCTACCTGACTTAGAATTTTGGTGACATGGTCTCAATCTGTTTTTGTTTTTGTTTTTGTTTTTGTGGTACTGGGAATCAAACTCAGGACTTTGCGCTTGCTGGGCAGGTGCTGTACCTGCTGAGCTAAATATCTGGCCCTCAATATGTTGTTTTAAAACTGATATTGGCTAGTCTGAGAGCCATGAGTTTTACATGTACGCTGTGCTTCTCCTGTATGAGACCATGAGGGCTTCAGATAAAGAATCAGCACAGAGCAGGTCCTAAACTGGAGGCCCACAGTCTGGCTGTATGTAGTACGTGCATATGACTTGTTTGCCCCTCACAGTGCTATTTATAAACATTTGAACCACTCCCTGTTGTGGTGTGGTCCAAATGTGTGCGTCCCTGTAAAAGTCCAACGTTGGAATCTCATTGACACTATGAGGAGAACAAGAAGGAACCCTCTCAGGAGCAGGAAACAGCTCTCCCCAGACCTTGGATCTGCCGGTAATTGATCATGGACTTCTCAGCTTCCAGAACTGTGAGAAATAAGTTTCTGTTGTTCCTAGATAGAGTATAAGTAGACTAAAACAACTGTGAACATTAAAAAATCAGGTTGTTGCCAATGGGCTCTAAATGCTTGGGTTCTCTCCTGAAGTCCCTGGCCCATTTCCTACCGTGGTAACACTCAGGTGGGTCTTGAAGGTGAACACGTCCCATTTGCCTGTCTCCACCTTGATCTGTTATCTCCAGTTTTGATTTGCCATTTCCCGTTGCTATATGCTGACAGTGGAAAACTTTACTTTGCATGTATATCTCTGTAGATATAGGAGAATAAAGGACAGGAGAGAGAGGATTGGGTATCTCTTATAACTGAGCTGGCCTGATGACATGGGGTCTCTGTGGCTTTGAGCAGTCACAACTTCTAGCAACTATGTCTGCATGCATGCATGCATGCACGTGTGCGTGTGTGTGTACGCGCATGCATGTACTGAGATAACCAGCTAATTGCATCATGCATCATTTGTGGGTTTTTGACATTCTTATGCTAGGAACCAGGCCTCTGGTTCTAGGGTCTTGGGTGTGCTACGTGCTCTACCACTGAGCTACACTCCCAGTCCTCATCTAGAACCTTGAAATCAATAGCCACTGAATCTTTTTCCTTACCTTAACACAATGGAGTTAATGCTGGAATCCTGTGTGGCATATGACATGCCCAGGCTCTGGCCGCCGACCAAAAGCAATGCCCTCGGGGTTAGATAACCTGGCTTCCAGGATCAATTTTTCTGCTCACTGAGGACCCTGAGCTTCTCTGAGCCTCAGTCTCCTCATTGGTAAAATGCACATTAAAAATAACTGTAGTTAATAATACAGGTAGTGTTGAGGATTAAATGTGATTACAGTTAAAATGGCGTTGGCATTCCAACACAGCATGCAAATGGAAATTTTATATTTTCTGACTTCTTTTGTATTTTTAAATTTTCTGGCTTCTTAATAAAGGTGTCTGGTTAATCTGAGTACCTGTAGATAACTCGTGTCAATGGATTCATTTTAGATACAGAGAGAGGTTTTTTCTTTGTATTTTGGATGATATAGGTATACACTTCCAGGTAACTTACTGCCAATTTAACAGTTTAAAAAGACTTGCCACCCTCATTATTTCAGCCAACAGAATGCTTATGGGAAAATTAAAAGGTAGAGATAATAATACCTACTTCAATGACTTTTAAAGATTAAGTGAAAAACTATGTATGCCTAACTGCCTAGAGAAGAAAAGAAAAAAAAGAAAAAGAAAAGCTCAGTGTTGTTATCTCATAGGCCTTTGCACTAAACTATATACCCAACTCTTTTTTTTTTTTTTTCGCTTTTTTGGGGACAGGGTCTCACTTTGTAGTTCAGGCTGGCCCTGAGCTCACTATGGTGCCCAGGTAAGCCGCCGCGAACTCAGCAATCCTCCTGTCTCTGCCTCCCGAGTGCTGGGATTACAGGCGTGAGCCACCATGCCCAGCATTATATGTGGTAACCGGGGATCGAACTCAGGTCCTTGCGCTTGCAAGGCAGGCACCGGAACCA
>PVIC010027409.1:0-23858 GCA_004025085.1 Thryonomys swinderianus
GAGGCAGGTGCCGGAACCACTGAGCTAATCCTCCGGCCCTCCTGTCTATGTTTTTGAAAGCAGGAATAAACCCCTCTTGCATTAAAAGATTTAATCATGTTTATTATCACAAGATTAAAATACCATTAATGATGGGTTGGGGGTTTAGCTCAGTGGTTCTGGTACTTGCCTTAAAGTTCAAGGTCATGAGTTTGATCCTGGTACCAAAACAAACAAAATATCATTAAATGCCCAAATTATTTTGCCAATGTATTCACAATGGTAATCTTCAACAAATACACACTAAGAGGTTATTCTAAGCACTAAGAAATCTAAAGAATGGGCCGGAGATTTAGTTTAGTGGTTCTGGCACCTGCCTGGCAAGCGCAAGGTCCTGAGTTCATCCAGGTAACCACATACAATGATGGGCATGGTGACTCACGCCCACCAGCAATCAATACCACATACCCCAGTGCTGGGCGTGGTGGCTCACACCTGTAATCCCAGCACTTGGGAGGCAGAAGCAGGAGGATTGCTGAGTTCTAGGCTTGCCTTGGGCTACATAGTGAGCTCAGGGCCAGCCTGAACTACAAAGGGAGACTCTGTCTCAAAAAAAAAAAAAAAAAGAAATCTAAAGAATGAAAGATTCTTGGAGATAAGGTGCTAAAATCTTAGCAATAATATCTGAAGCAGGAATTTGAGTTTAGATAAGATAGGCTCTGGGTTCAAACCACATTCCAGTGACTTTATAAATAACTGATCCTTTAGTGTGAAACAAACCAAAACAGAATAACCAAATGGTAGAAGAAAAACTGTAGGAAGACAAGGCTGGAATGATGTGGATGTTTAAAGAGTAAACTGCTTCAATGTATAAGTCAAACTTAAAATTTTTAAAATAGTAATGAAGTATATGTCTTTGTGGTTATACTGTATATAAATAATTTCAGAATTGCTGTTCTAAAGATATGTATCTGCTTCATTTCTGGTGTTAAGCTACTTCTGTTTCAATTTTAAGGCTGGGCATTTCGTTCAATGGCACTGGGCCAGCCTGGCAAATACATGGACCTGAGTTTGAATCCCAATGTGGGGTGGGTGCTGTTTCAATTTTAACTTCTAAATTGCCTTATAACTGGCAATAAGCATCATAGAAACCAAATACAGGGGGGAAAAAACCAGATGGATCTGTATCAGCAATTAAAAAAATAAGTGAATTCAATTCCCAGTACTACAAAATAAATAAATAAGTGAAGGTGATACTGTAGGATAGAGTGAAGCTCATATAACCCACACTGGAAAATTTGCTTATCTACTTGCTGGCACGAGAAGAACTCAGACTGAATGTGGTCTATTTATTGATTTTAGTTATAAAATACCAAGAAACTTTTTCTCATAAGCCAAGATGAACAGGGGACAGAGAGATGAGACCATTGCTATACTATAAGAACTTTATCAAATAAACAAATAATAATCATTAAGTATGTTGTGCCAAGGTAAAGTACTCATAGAGAGGCATACGCTGAAGAACTCAATAAATCTGAAAACAGAAATATATACTAAGACACTCACAAAAACCTGAAAAAAAAACCTTCACAAAATATCATAGTAAAAATATAATTCATCAAAATATTACAATGTTCCAGGCACTCTATAAAGTATATTATATATTTTGTTTCCATTTCTACTCATACCAATCCTGTAAAATATGTGTATTCTCATTTTACAAATGAGAAATTTAAAGTCCAGAGAAGTTCTCCATAGCAGAGGTAGGATTTACACTCAGTCATGTTAGTGTATTCATCAGAACTGCTGATCCTGATTAATCTCCATCCTTGTTCTCAAAACTTTATCCTCAACTACGGGTTTGCTCTTCCCATTGCTTTCTTCCTTGCCCTAAAGACTTACACCACACTTCTGACACATTTAACTCATTCATAAAATAAATCCAAATTAGAAATTCAATTTAAGAAAAGAATATAAACAATTCCTTTTTATAACAAATTACAATTTTTGAGAAATAAAGATAGTGACTATTAAAAATAAATAAATCCAAACTGCTTACAACTACCTACAAATTAGAGTAAAATTTTCAACCATGGGCCGGAGATTTAGCTCAGTGGTTCCAGCGCCTGCCTCCCAAGCACAAGGGCCTGAGTTTGATCCCGGCAACCACAGACAATGCTGAGCGTGAGGCTCACACCCACCAGCAATCAATACCACATACCACAGTGCCAGGGCGTGATGGCTCACGCCTGTAATCCCAGCACTTGGGAGGCAGAGGCAGGAGGATTACTGAATTCAAGGCTTGCCTGGGCTACATAGTGAGCTCAGGGCCAGCCTGAACAAGACCCTGTCTCAAAAAAAAAAAAAAAAAAAACTTTTCAACCTTACAATCACTTATGTGTTTTGTTTGTTTTGAGATAGGGTCTCCCTTGTAGTTCAGGTTGGCCCTGAGCTCATTATATAGCCCAGGCAAACCTTGAAATCAGCAATCCTCCTGTCTCTGCCTCCCGAGTGCTGGCATTATAGGTGTGAGCCACCAGGCCTGCACTTAAGATGTTTTTATATGGTAAACCAATAATGGATTTATATCATATAATGCTTGTAATCTTTGTTGAATTTTATTTTAATTTTTAAAATTGACTTTATTGGTCCCTTTGATAAACATGTTATTATAGGTAGAAGAACCAAATAGACATATGTAGGCAGATAGAGAGGGCCGGCCCTTGAAAGACTTGCAAAAAAGAGGATCCTTCTGATGGTCAACACCATCAATGAGAAATTACACTACAGGCCTCATTCTCCTTCTAGGATGAAAAGTCAAGGTCTGGATCCAGCCCCTCCCTGGAAGACAGTCATTACAGAATCCCCTGATAATGGGCAGGACCTTGAACCACCTGGAGGAGTCTCCTGACAAGTAAAACCCTCTAGGGCTCGATTTCTCATTGGACCCTATTCAATCAAAAAGTTGCTGAAGTAGCTATGCTTGTCATTTACCCATTGGTTAGCCACGGTTTACCCATTTCTTTCAAATCTTACTGGAAGCCCCACTGTACTCATTGGTCAACTGCAACCCATCTACCTTTTTTGAATCTTATTGGTAGCCCCCTATTTCAGACCCACCTCACCTCGTGGCTTTGCTCCATAAAAGCCCCCTAAAAAGTGAGGTAGGGGGGTTACCCATTTTCCGGGTCCCCCCTTCTGTCTCTCTTAAGGCAGAAGCTTTCTCTCTCAATAAAATTTTCCTATTCAAACCTCTGTCGTTCCTAAAATTCATTCTTTGATTTTTAGAGAATATGAACTCGTGTTTCAGGTGGGGAGTTAGGCCTTAACTCTCCTGCATCATTATGATCACCATTTATATTAAGAATTTGTACCAGTACATGACACTAGCTTAATTCTCAATTTTTCCCATTCCCCTGCCCCTCACAGCACATCCCCCTACGTACATAACATTTGTTTCCCTTTTTTTAACCATCATATTTTCGTTTTGTTTCTTTGTTTTTTTTTGAAACAGGGTCTCACTTTGTAGCCTAGACAAGTTTTGAGTCCAGCAATCCTCATGCCTCTGCCTCCCCAGCGCTGGGATTGTAGGCATGAACCACCATGCCTGGCATCGAAGTACGTGGTACTGATTGCTAGTAGGCGTGAGTCACCTTACCCCATATTGTTATATGTGGTTACCAGG
Organism: Thryonomys swinderianus; assembly: GCA_004025085.1. Classification (NCBI taxonomy): domain Eukaryota; kingdom Metazoa; phylum Chordata; class Mammalia; order Rodentia; family Thryonomyidae; genus Thryonomys; species Thryonomys swinderianus. Next base: position 3,665 of record PVIC010027409.1, read on the forward strand.
ATGAAGCAGGGACCTTGAGCTTGCTAGGCAGGCACCGGAACCACTGAGCTAAATCTCTGGCTCTGACCTGTTGAATTTTAAATATGGCAAATTTAATACATGGAGGTTAAGAAATCTGTCAGAGAGCCTGGTTTGATCTGGTAACCACAAACAACAATTCCGGGCATGATGACTCACATCACCAGCAATCAGTACCACATACCACAATGGCCCCCACATTCGGAAGGCAGACGCAGGAGGATTGCTGAGTTCAAGGTTTGCCTAGGTTAATAGTGAGCTCAGGGCCAGCCTGAACTACAAAGGGAGAGCCTGTCTCAAAAAAAAAAAAGAAAGAAAAAAGAAAAAGAAATCTGTCAGAAGTTATGGGTATAGATTATTGGTAGTGTGCCTGACATGTATTCAGCCCTGTTTAATCTCTAGCATCTCACACACACACACACACACACACACACACACACACACACACAAATAAAAATTTGTCAGATCTTCTAAGAGATAGAAAGATAAGTGGCCTGAACACCACTAATTAGGTACAGTTGATTCTCTGAAGATAACAAAGGTCTACCAGTTTATTTAAAATGTTTCCAAAGCTCAACCACTTCAGATACCCCATATTTAGAAGTTTAGAAGTACTATCTTTACAATTATTTAGGGTTAATTTTTCTCTCCCTCTTGTTGTTTTATTGTTTAGTTTTTGTGGTACTGGAGATCAAAACAAGAGCTGTGCATATGCTAGACAAGCACTCTACACTGAGCTACCTCCCTGGCCCTTATTATTAAAAAAAAAAAAAAAAAAAAAAAGAGGGCTGGGGATTTAGCTCAGTGGTTCCAGCACCTGCTAGCAAGCACAAGGTCCCTGGTTCATCCCCAACAACCACATACAACAATACCAGGTGTGGTGACTCTCACCCACCAGCAATCAGTATCACATACCTCAGTGCTGGGCGTGGTGGCTCATGCCTATAATCCTAGCACTTGGGAGGCAGAGGCAGGAGGACTGCTCAGTTCAAGGCTTGCCTGGCCTACACAGTGAGCTCAGGGCCAGCCTGAACTACAAAGCGAGACCCTGTCTCAAAAAAAAAAAAAAAAAAAAAAAGAATATTGTCAGTATTTCTACTTATACATAGCTCCAATAAATATTTCAATTAATAAAGAGTAAAGAGCATGAGGCAGGGTGGCATACACGACCTCAGCATTTTGGAGACTGAGAAAGGAGGATCACTACTATGGTGCCTATTAAATTCAAAGCCCTTCTCAACTACCTGGCTAAACCCTGTCTCAAATAAACTAAAAACTAAATAAAAATAAAGGGGAAGGATAATAAAACCAGGTATGGTAGGGAGGGTTAGCTCAGTGGTTCCAGCGCCTGCCTCGCAAGCGCAAGGTCCTGAGCTCGATCCCCGGAAACCATATACAATGCTGGGCGTGATGACTCACACCTGTATTCTCAGCACTCAGGAGGCAGAGACAGGAGGATTGCTGAGTTCAAGGTTTGCCTGGGCTACATAGTGAGCTCAGAGCCAGTTTGAACTACAAAGCCAGGCCCTGTCTCAAAAAAAAAAAAAAAAAAACATGTACGATGGTACACACCTATAATCCCACCTCCAAAGGTTAAGGAAGGAGGTCACCATCATTTTGAGGTCAATATAGACTACATTATCTAGTTCAAGGCCAGCCTGAACTACATGAAATGCTGCCTCAACAAACAAAACAAAAAGCACTACTACATAAGGTGGTACTTGCCTATAACCTCAGCTACTCGGACTAACATAGGAAGACCACAAATTGGAAGCCATTTAGCAAGGTACTGCCTCAAGATTTAAAAAAAAAAACAAATTTTAGAAAAAAAGACTTAAATTGGTAATGGTGGCTCACACCTGTAATCCCAGAATGATTGCTGAGTCCAAGGCTTGCCTGGGCTGCCCAGTGAGCTCAGGGCCACCCTGAACTACAAAGTAAGATCCTGTCTTAAAAAAATCAAAATAAAACAAAAACAAACCAAACTAAAACAAAAAGAAAGAAACCAAGAAAGAGGAAGGAAGAGAGAAAGAGAAAGAGACAGAGAGTGAGAAAGAAAGAAAAAGGAAAAGAAAAGAGCTAGGCATGGTGGCTCATGCCTGTAATCCCAGCACTCAAGAGGCAGAGGCAGGGATTGCCGAGTTCAAGGCTTGCCTGGGCTACAGAGTGAGCTCAGGGCCAGCCTGAACTATAAAGCAAGACCCTGTCTCTACAAAGTAAAAAAAAAAAAGAAAAGAAAAAGGACTTAGCTGGGCATAGTGGCTCATGGCTATAAACCTAGAACTCAGGAAGCTGAGGCAGAACTCCTGTTAGTTTGAGGCCACCCTGAACTACAAAGCAAAACTGTGTCCCAAAAAACAACCAAACTGATTGTATGATAGTGCAGCAGTAGAGCACCCCTGCGTACAATTCCTGGTACAAAGATAAATGAATAGAAAAACAAGAAAAATAATACAGTGCTAAGCATGCTGTAGTCTCAAAAATAAAAACAAAAAACCCAAAAATATTAATAACAGCTTGAGTCATTCTGGTTACAAACTTCCCTAATCAAACACCCTAAATACATTTACGTCTTTGGGGAAACAAGGCATACACTGCAACTTTCAGTTATGTGTCACTGGATCCAAAAAGAATTTTCTAACAGCTGTGGTTTTAAAATAAAGAACTAAGTTCATCATTCTTTTTTTTTAGATAGGGTCTCCCTTTGAGTTTAGGCTGCCCCTGAGCTCACCATGTAGCCCAGGTTATCCTTGAACTCACAGCAATCCTCCTGCCTCTGCCTCCCAAGTGTCAAGATTACAGGTGTGAGCCACCACACTCGGCATTGTGGTACGTGGTCACCGCAGATTGACTCTGCGCTTGCCAGGCAGACACAGGAACCACTGAGCTAAAACCCTGGCCCAAAGTTTATCATTCTTCTATGTTAAATAACCTTTAAAAGTGAATATTTACGAACACCATACCATATAATCCTAAAACAAATTATACAACTAAATTTTAAATTTAAATCTTTTGAAAAAAAGTAACAGGATTGTCTCTCAGGTTAACTTGGGGTTTATATACTACCTAATGAATTATAATGATATAAATAATCTAGCTAGGCTTTTTTTTTCAACTACTGGTGCCCTAATACTCTTATTTCAATAATACCAGCAACTGTATATGAAAACAGTATTTCTTGGCTTATTCTTTCTTACTGTGGCCCACCCGTTAGAGCCTTCCTCTTTTCCCAGAACAATGGGGAAGAAGTGGTAATCATCCAGGAACTGTGTCCAAAAGGACTTAATTCAGATTCTATCTCCACACACACACAATATAAAACCCAGAACACAAAACTAAGTATGTCTGTCTGTTTACCCTAATGTTATCTTTCTTATGAGACTGGCTCTCAAAATTAAGGGAAAGACAAATGTTTCTAATAGTGTATGAATCCTGGATGTCTTTTGAGAATTTGATAAAAAATTTTGGACCTTATGAAACAGACTTAAAAATCCCAAGGCAAGGGGGGATTCTATGACATGAATGACCAGAAAATTTCACATTTTATTTCATCCTCATAACTCTGAAGGCACTGTTTTACAGAAAGAGAAACTGAGGACCAGAGATTTAGCTCAGTGGTTCCAGTGCCTGCCTCACACGCGCAAGGTCCTGAGTTCGGATCCCTGATAACCACATACAATGCTGGGCGTGGAGACTCACGCCCACCAGCCATCAATACCACATACCACAGTGCCCGGCATGATGGCTCACGCCTGTCATCCCAACACTAGGGAGGCAGAGGCAGGAGGATTGCTGAGTTTGAGGCTTGCCTGGGCTACATAGTGAGCTCAGGGCCAGCCTGAACTACAAAGCGAGACACTGTCTCAAAAAAAAACAAAAAACAAAAAACGAGAAACTGAAATCATCTCTACTTCACTACATAAGTAAATAACTTTAATTTGAATCCAGCCCTTATTCCAAAGTCCATGTTCCTTCCACTCTTCCTTGCTGTTGATAAAGGATAAGACAAATAAAACAAGGATATATGCTTAATACTAGCAAATATCTTAAAAGGAGAGACACTAGCCACACTGTGAATTCCAAATTTAACAATTTGACCTGGTATCTTGGCTTAATCATTTAACTTTTCAGTTCCTTAGTTTCTGCCTCTACAAAATGGGGACAATAATAATTGCTACCTCTTGAGACTTGTGGTAAAAATTAAGTGAGATACAAAATTGTTACTCATTATCCTGTTCCCCTGTTAGAAGCCCTACTCTCTCCCATAGTAATCCCAGTAGCCAAATTTTTAGATATTGAATGTCTTCTTTGAAACCCTATATATTTAAAGGGGTAGAAAAAGAACATTCACCATATTCTGAGCTTTTAACATAGAAGTTCTGACTCATTCCACTTAACAAGTACATTCAAATCCTAATGCTATAGGAGAAATAATATAATTTCTGTCCTGCCAGATGTCAGATATGCCAAGTTCATGTTCCCTAAAATTGAAGAATGAGGGCCAGAGATTTAGCTCAGCGGTTTCAGCGCCTGCCTCACAAGCTCAAGGTCCTGAGTTCAATGTCCGGTAACCACTTAAAATGCTGGGTGTGGTGTGAGTCACACCCATTAGCAATCAATACCACATACCACAGTGCCGGGTGTGGTGGCTCACACCTGTAATCCCAGCACTCGGGAGGCAGAGACTGGAGGATTGCTGAGTTGGAGGCTTGCCTGGGCTACATAGTGAGCTCAGGGCCAGCCTGAACTACAAGTGAGACCCTGTCTCAAAATAAAATAAATTTTAAAGATAAAAATGAACAGGGCAACTGTTACAATTTCTATGGCGAAGATAAACTGAGACAAATGTGTTCGGCTCTTAAAAAAAATTAAGAGGGGGCCGGAGATTTAGCTCAGTGGTTCCGGCGCCTGCCTTGCAAGCGCGAGGTCCTGAGTTCGATCCCGGTAGCCACATACAATGCTGAGCGTGGTGACTCACGCCCACCAGCAATCAATACCACATACCACAGTGCCGGGCGTGGCGGCTCACGCCTGTCATCCCAGCACTCGGGAGGCAGAGGCAGGAGGATTGCTGAGTTCCAGGCTTGCCTGGGCTCCATAGTGAGCTCAGGGCCAGCCTGAACTACAAAGCGAGACCTTGTCTCAAAAAAAAAAAAAAAAAATTAAAAGGGTAAGGATATAGTTCTGTACTAAGGCCCTAGGTTCAATCTCCACTGCTGTCACTGATACTGACGTCCATTTGCTCGTGGCTGCCCACATTAAAGTATTTATTTTAATAAAAGGAAAAGATTCATTCAAAGTTCCAAAAGATGGAGGGGACTCATCTGCCTCCAATTTACCATCTCACCTCATAGGAAAGAATGAATGTTTTTAGAGGAAGATGTGGGGGAGGGGAACACAGCAATAACGCACTTCTCCACACTAGCTTGACCTCTTCCAGCCAACTTCAATTCTTTCCTCTCTTTCTTGTGGAAAGGAAACGGATCCAGTCGCTGGGGTCTGCATCTGTACATTCTATCACTTCTTTGGACCCAGGAAAGGAGGGGTGTTGGTTATGTGCTCAGCAAGAAGAAGTTAGAAGTTGCTCCATCTCTTGTTTGTTTTTGTGGTACCGGGGATTGAACTTGGGCCCCTGTACTTCCAAGGTAGGTGCAGTGCCACTTGAGCTAAATCCCCAGCCCAGTTGCTCCATCTCTTAAAAAACAAAAACAAAACTAAAGTTTCATTTTGTAGTGCTGTCTGTACTACTACAAAAATTAATAAATACAAAAGGGCTGGCGATTTAGCTCAAGTGGTACCGCACCTAGCTTGGAAGCACAAGGCTTGGGTTCGATCCCTGGTACCACCAAAAAAAAAAAAAAATTAATAAACACAATTTATTTGGAAGGAAGGCAGAAACTAAATAACACATAAACCTACAAAGATTCCAAGTCAACACACTCCCTAAGAGGCAAAAATGAAAATCATTCTGACATCAGTCTGTTCTAGGGTTTACTTCCTTTAACAAGGACAAAGTGTCCTCAATCCTCCTCACAGGGTCTGGATATCTGCCAAATCTAGTTCGGCTACTTAAAGTTCCTGTTACAGTAGTTTTTAAAAATCGCTTCATCTGTCTACTCACCTAGTAAATAGAAGTGCCCTGTTTGAAAGGCACAGGGGAAAGGAAGCATGCCAGGCACCGAGCCAAACTCAGAGTGACAAGGCCCCAGATGCCTCCTCCTGCACCTCAGGTGAAAACTCAAGTGCACTGGTTCAGTCGCTTGGCTTTCCACACTGTGCGGACTGTCCTTTACGTTTTGATAGAAGTCAAGACAGGAAAGACGTTACCTCATGTTACCAAAAATACAAAACCTCAGGCTATCTAAATCACGGACAAGGGCTACCGTAACCTAGAAATGCTTAACTGCAAGGGGAAAATAAAAACAAAAAGCTAAATTGCTACTGTTTTTCCATAAACCACAGAAACGTGGGAGTGGGGGAGGGGCCGAACCAAGCCCGAACGTGGGTCTTTGCGGCGACGGGGGCGCGGGATGGGGGTCTGCGCGCATTCTGCCACGGGTTTTTCGCTCAGGGTCTTGACCAGGGTCATGTGGCTGGGATGGAGCCGTGGGACTCTTAAAATCTCTGCACCCACGCAGACCAGAGGCGAAACCCTGCGGCGGCCTTAAGTGACCCGAGCAATGCCAAGGCCAGAATCTTGTCCCACTCGCCCTCAGGTCAGCAACAGCCCCAAACCACGCTAGATACAAAATATGGGCAACGCAGACACTGGCTTGCCTCGAGGACCACCTTGAACACCGCGGTGGGGGATGGGGAAGGGGCAGTGAGGACTCGGGTGGGGGAAGGGAAGGAACAACCTTCGCGGCCATTTTGTCCTCGCTCCACTTCCGTCCTCTCTTCGCCTGCACCAAGGGCCCAGGCCCCTCCCTTCAAGACGCACTCATCCGGCCTCGGTTCTGCATGAGCCAAGATCTCAGGTAGCGCTAACTGCCATTGGCCGTTTCAAAGTGTGCCCGCCCTTCTTCCACCTCCTCCTTCCGTCCCCGCCCGCCAGCGCTGGGTGCAGGGAGCATGCGTCGAAGCGGGCGTTACCTTCCCCCACCGGAGTGACGGAGGACTCCCGCGCGCGGGCTCTCGTGGTCCCACCCTCCTTTCCCTAGGGCCTTTCGGAGAGCGGGGGCGAGCCTGAAAGTTCCAGAACGCTGCGGCGGTGCGTCATCGCGAGAGTGGGTGGGATGGGGGCGGGAGGGGGTGAGACCCGAGAAGTTTACATGGGTTTATCATTGGTGCTTGAGGAGGAAGCTGGGCACTCATTGGTCGAGGGGCCAAGACGGGCAGCCAGCAGGGCGGGACCCTTCTGGAAGGTTCTGAGATAGGGTATAAGAGACAGGGTACCGGCCGCCAACCGACCTCATTGAACGGGCGCCGCGTCTTTGGAGGTGGTTTTTTTTTTTTTCGTGTGTGTGAATTTTCGCTCCAGAACCAGGCCTATACGCAAGGTTAAGCTTCTACTCTTTTTGTATCTAGCGGTTATGCGGTAACTGTAGAACCTAGTCCGGACGGAGAGGGTTTGTCGCAGTGCGGGCTTGGGAGGCACCCACCCGGGGCTGTGGGGGGGTGGGTAGGGTAAGGCTGGTCTGACGCCATCTCTAGCGTTTAGTGAGACGCTCCAGGTGGTCGGTACCGGGGTTTGTTTCGCTTTACTAGAAACCAGGGTAGGGCGGCGCTGCCGCTGGGGAAGCCAGGCAGGCGGTGGTACCGTTGGGGAAGCAGGGCGGCGCCCCTACTCCGGCCGCGTGGTGGAGCCGGAGGTACCGCATCCGCTCTGAACGCGCCAGAAAGTGGGCCAGCAATAACCCGGGCTCCGCCCGTCGTTCAGTATCATTCGGCTTCTCGAGGAAATCCCGGCTAGTGTGCACTCCAGGCCGAGGCCTTGGAGGGTGGGAACTGGGCCGTCCTCGCTTGCAGGGGCGGGATTTCAGGGAAAGCGCCGGGATTTCCGGGAGGGCCACGTGTTCGGCGGGGTCGCAGGCCTCCTGGGCTGCCCCGGGGTTGGCGCAGCAACCCAGGCTGTGATACGCCGCTTCACTCTGCACAGTTTATACGGTAGAGTGGAGGTACAAGTAGGCATAATTTTAGCGGTCATCCGCATTGCTTTGTATTTAGTTGTGGGCTGAGGAAATTGACTACACTGGCCAGTTTAGTTTTTCCCAAACCACTGCTTTTTTTCACTGTAGCAGCCATGTCAAAGGGACCTGCAGTTGGAATTGATCTTGGCACCACCTACTCTTGTGTGGGTGTTTTCCAGCATGGTAAAGTGGAGATAATAGCCAATGATCAGGGAAACCGAACCACCCCGAGTTATGTTGCTTTTACTGACACCGAACGGCTGATTGGAGATGCTGCGAAAAATCAAGTTGCAATGAATCCCACCAACACAGTGTTTGGTAAGGTCCAATTTTTTTTTTTTTGAGATGGGGTCTCGCTTTGTAGTTCAGGATGGTCCTCAGCTCACTATGTAGCCCAGGCAAGCCTGGAAATCAGTCCTGCCTGCCTCCTGAGTGCTGGGATTACAGGCGTGACCCACCACGCCCGGCTGGTAAGGTCCAAATTTTAGGGAATAAGAACTTAAATGATGGTGTCAAATTTACTAGTTCTGAAAGGGGACAGACTCGGAAAAAGGGGGGAGAATGTATTTCAGAAAGATAAATAACTATGGTCTTATGTAAGGTATTTGCAGACTTAGAAAATTTCCTAGTATAAGTCTTGCAGCAAGAGTTGAAAAACCATCTGTGGCATAGTTGGCATTTGAATAAGCATGGAGTATTTTTTGCATGCTAAAAGATTGAACCCTTTGGACATTGTAAGCATGAACTGCCACTAAGTTACCCCTTAATTTGTAGGCCTGGGGTTTTACCTGAAAGATGTTAGGCTGTGTAATAGACATTTGCACTTGATATCCCTTACAGATGCAAAGCGCCTGATTGGACGTAGGTTTGACGATGCAGTTGTCCAGTCTGATATGAAGCATTGGCCCTTCATGGTGGTGAATGATGCAGGCAGACCCAAAGTTCAAGTGGAATACAAAGGAGAAACGAAGAGCTTCTATCCAGAGGAAGTCTCTTCCATGGTGCTGACAAAGATGAAGGAAATCGCAGAAGCTTATCTTGGGAAGGTAAGAGTTTTTGTGTATACTGGTAACATACACATACATCTTGTGTCAATGCCAAACATTTAGGTGGTTTTACAACATTTGTATTCGAGTATATTTTGCTTGTGGGGTTGGTAAAGATGGCTATGTACACTAACAGCACTCTTGTGATTTCAGACTGTTACCAATGCTGTGGTCACTGTGCCAGCTTACTTCAATGACTCTCAGCGTCAGGCAACCAAAGATGCTGGAACCATTGCTGGTCTTAATGTACTTAGAATTATCAATGAGCCAACCGCTGCTGCTATTGCTTATGGCTTAGACAAAAAGGTAAGTACTTTGTGCAGAGGTGAAAGCATGTTAATACTATGAGTTATCAGAAATTTAATAGCTTATTTTTAATGGCAGGTTGGAGCTGAAAGAAATGTGCTGATTTTTGATTTAGGAGGTGGCACTTTTGATGTGTCCATCCTCACTATTGAAGATGGAATCTTCGAGGTAAAATCTACAGCTGGAGATACCCACTTAGGTGGAGAAGACTTTGACAACCGAATGGTCAACCACTTTATTGCTGAGTTTAAGCGCAAGCATAAGAAAGACATCAGTGAGAACAAGAGAGCTGTCCGCCGTCTGCGTACCGCATGTGAACGGGCCAAGAGAACCCTCTCTTCTAGCACCCAAGCCAGTATTGAGATTGACTCCCTTTACGAAGGAATCGACTTCTATACCTCCATTACTCGTGCTCGATTTGAAGAGTTAAATGCTGACCTGTTCCGTGGCACTCTGGACCCTGTGGAGAAGGCTCTTCGAGATGCTAAACTGGACAAGTCACAAATTCATGACATTGTCCTGGTGGGTGGCTCTACCCGTATCCCTAAGATCCAGAAGCTTCTGCAGGATTTTTTCAATGGAAAAGAATTGAATAAGAGCATAAATCCAGATGAGGCTGTTGCTTATGGTGCAGGTAACTATTGGTATACCTTAACCCCATGGGCACCCTCTTCACAGGCCCATCTGATTTGCTGTGATGATGGATTCCAAAACCATTCGTAGTTTCCACCAGAAAATTGCTGTTGGTCACTTCCTTCCTTGGATGTCTGAGCGAACAAAGTGTCCAGGGAAGTGACTAGGGATGGCTTGAGGGATTGCACTGTATGTGTCTCACGGTTTCTTTTCTGGTTTTAGCTGTTCAGGCAGCCATTCTGTCTGGAGACAAGTCTGAAAATGTTCAAGATTTGCTGCTCTTGGATGTCACTCCTCTTTCCCTTGGTATTGAAACTGCTGGTGGAGTCATGACAGTCCTCATCAAGCGCAATACCACCATTCCTACCAAGCAGACACAGACCTTCACTACCTACTCTGACAACCAGCCTGGTGTGCTCATTCAGGTATTATACCGTCTTGGCTTGGGTTACAGAGGTCAGAACTAGGGAAAGCACTGCCCGCTGTGATGATTGATTCCAAAACCATTCGTAGTTTCCACCAGAAGTCCTGTGTTGGCCAGTTCACCTTCCTTGGATGTCTGAGCGAACAGTCTTAACTACTTGAGCTTTAACAGCATATAAATTGAATGTGATGTTAGTGACTTTTTTTTGACCCAAGGTGTATGAAGGTGAGCGTGCCATGACTAAGGACAACAACCTGCTTGGCAAGTTCGAACTCACAGGGATACCTCCTGCACCTCGTGGTGTTCCTCAGATTGAGGTCACTTTTGATATTGATGCCAATGGCATCCTCAATGTCTCCGCAGTTGACAAAAGTACAGGAAAAGAAAACAAAATTACCATCACTAATGACAAAGGTAAGTTCCATGTGAAAGTGACAATTGTATCACTAATTTGCACATGGCAGTTTGTACTCACTATAGGTGTTAACATAGTTCTTTAATAGTATGTACTGGGTGTATACTAGACTGTACAGGTGAATTAGATGTTTTGATTCTTGGAAACTGAAGATTTGTAATCTACAGGCCGCTTGAGCAAGGAGGACATAGAGCGTATGGTCCAGGAAGCAGAGAAATACAAAGCTGAAGATGAGAAACAGCGGGATAAGGTCTCCTCCAAGAATTCACTGGAGTCTTATGCCTTCAATATGAAAGCAACTGTAGAAGATGAGAAACTGCAGGGAAAGATCAATGATGAAGATAAACAGAAGATACTTGACAAGTGTAATGAAATCATCAACTGGCTGGATAAGAACCAGGTAAGTTTTCTCTTTTATTTTCTTATTTTGAGACAGGGTCTCACTTTGTAGTTCAGGCTGGCCCCTCAGCTCACTATGTAGTCCAGGCAAGCCTTGAACTTAGCAATCCTCTTGCCTCTGCCTCCCAAGTGCATGAGCTACCATGGCCCGGTACTGTGGTATGTGGTATTGATTGCCAATGGGCGTGAATCACCACACCCAACATTGTATGTGGTTACTGGGGTTGAACTCAGGACCTTGCATTTGTAAGGCAGGCACGGGAACCACTGAGCTAAATCTCCAGCCCCTAGAACCAGGTAAGTTTTCTTGGTGATTAATCTGTAGGTTAGAGTTGGGTGTTTATAAAGGTCACTGTGATGAAAGGTCCAAACATTCGCAGTTTCCACCAGAACTCAAGACGTGTTGGCATTATACCTTCCTTGGATGTCTGAGTGACCTAAGGTTTCAGTTTCAAGGCTAATGTGACAGTGCCCTCTCCAAAAGTGTAGGGGGCTATACCAGTCCTAAAAATTAAGCTGCTCTTACTCTTAAATTAGAAATCAATAAAATTTTTTTCTTCTCAGACTGCAGAAAAGGAAGAATTTGAACATCAGCAGAAGGAGCTGGAGAAAGTGTGCAATCCCATCATCACCAAGCTGTACCAGAGTGCAGGAGGCATGCCTGGAGGGATGCCTGGCGGCTTCCCTGGTGGAGGAGCTCCTCCCTCTGGTGGTGCTTCCTCAGGCCCTACCATTGAAGAGGTTGATTAAGCCAACCCCAAGTATCAATTTAGCATTGTTCCACACCAATAAAACATGGAAGGACCTAAATTTGTAGCAGATTATGTGGCAGTTGTTTAAGTTTAACTGCTATAGTAAAGTACTGGGCATTCTCAATACTTGAACATGGAACATGTGCACAGGGAAAAGATTTACATTGCACTTTATAAGCACTGTATTCTAAGTGGAAATGCAATGTGTTCAATAAAACTATTTAAAAATTGGCAGCATATAATTTGTCTGACTCATGAACTGGTCAGCCCATTAGTAATTACATACACACAAATAATGGCCAATATAGCCAGTAAGTAGTTTGTAGAAAGCTTTCTTGGTTACCCATGAAGGGCCAGGCGGATGTAGTTTGCTGTAGAGAACTGAAATAACTTACGAGTCCATTGCTCTGGCCAAAGTTGTAAAGAGGCAGTGGGCTCTTAAGCTAGCCAACAAGATTCCACTGTAAGTGAACCTATTGGGTTAAAGGCAAGCTATGGGTTGAATGGGAATGAACAATTCCATCCTATAGACTTTTTAAGACTGGCTTTGTAGTTCAGGCTATCAGTTCATGTAGCCCAGGCAAGCCTGGAAATGTCAGCAATCCTGCCTCAAGAGCTGAGGTTTTTAAGTGTGAGCTACCACACCTGGTGTAGACCTAATAGGTGAATTCTGTTTACAAGGTGCTGTGTTAACCTGCCATCTATGGTCATGTTTTGACAATTGTGATCACAGGATATTCTGAGGACAATTACCATAAAACATGGGCTTTTTGGATGGCCCAGCTACCATGTATTTGAATAATCGTTTCAATATCTGATATTCAACAGTAGGCCTAGCTGGGTCACATGGCTGAAGCTTTCTCCCTTGGCATAAAGCACAAATGGTGACTTGGGGGTTTGGATTTCCATGTTCTTAAAAGGGCAGAATTTCAGAGATTGTAGAAACATGCTTATTTGTTTGTAGTTTGACAGTCCAGGTCTTACAGAAGAGCAATGATTTGGGCTAGGTAAGTTGCTACTGGGCCTAAAAGGCTGCACAATACTCACCTGGAGCACTTGATGCCCTTGAATTAAAAAGATTCCCCAGGGCCAGAGGATTAGCTCAGTGGTTCCAGCGCCTGCCTCACAAGTGCAAGGTCCTGAGTTCAATCCCTGGTAACCACATACAATGCTAGGCATGGAGACTCATGCCCACCAGCAATCAATACCACATACCACAGTGCCGGGCATGGTGGCTCACACCTATCATCCCAGCACTCGGGAGGCAGAGACAGGATTGCTGAGTTCGAGGTTTGCCTGGGCTACACAGCTCAGGGCCAGCCTGAAGTAAAAAGCGAGACCCTGTCTCAAAAAAATAGGTTCCCCAGTATTTGTGTGGGACTTGGGGAAGCCAGTGGGAAGTGCTCTGTTTAACAAACAGGCACTGAGCCATGGGGAGTATCCAATGAGGTTTTCTTTGGGTGAGCCAGCAGTGGATTGATGCACTTGGACTTGAATCAAGATTTCTAGGAGTTTTGGGGCGATGCAGGGGGTCAGACTCTGCGTCGGTACTTGTCAAGCAGGCTCTGGTGCTGAGCTATGTCCCCAGCTCCCGATACCTGTAGACGCGCCAAACTGGGAGCAGACTGGTCTCCATGACTTAAGCTTCCCCAGTTGCTGAAAAAGGGAACCTGGTGATGTGGCAGAAAGCCTACACAGACACACAATGGAAGTGATTCGGGGACAAATGACAAATTGAGTTTGGGGAGATGTGGTTTTGTAGTTGTTAACTTGTAGAATTCTAACCCCCCAGTGCGGAGGTTAACAGCTGTGTCCGCACTCCTAGCTGCAAGAGGCGGTTTGAATGAAGCCTTTGGAAGACAGACAGCAAGGTTTGTTAGCACTCATCCAAGTACACGGCATCACCCCCCCCCCCATTCACAGTGAAAGGTGGGTGAACAGTACGAGTACGGACATATAAGTAGAGGGCAGCAAACATTTGCGTGGTACCATTGGTTTGGAATATAAAAATACCTAATTTCCAAGAGGTACTTTATGTAGAATTTGGTAGTGTAGTTTTAATTCTAGTGCTGCTCAATTTGCCTTAGCTCCCCCCCACACACACACACACACACTGGGGATTGGGGCAGAACTTCACACTGAGTCATCTCAACCTAATGGAGAGGTGACTCAGGCTGGACTTGCATGTGCCTCACTTCCTGGAACGATACAGGTGTGCATCCAGGTGAGTCCTGTGTGAGGTGGCTCGTACTTGCAATCTCGGAGCCTGCGGTGGCAGGACTGCTGAGTGTAGCAAGCCAGGCTGGGCTACACCAGATCAACCTGAACTACACAGTAAGACCCCTGTCTCAAAAGCAATATTGCTGTCAAAATACTGAGTAGCTCATTTTTCAGGCCCTGAGCTTGTTAAGAAAAGCAGCCCTTTGGGTTCTGAAGGGATGAGTACGTGGACCTCAAAAATGGGAAAAGCTGAGAACATTTTCTAAAAATTGTTCAAGGTTGTAGAGGTAACCTTTGTCCACTAGATGGCAGAACCTAATTCTAAGAATTAGAAGGTACTAGGAAGCTGGAATAATTTTTGTTAGATGGGTTTGGTATCGAGTGGAATGTAGTACAGCAAATGAGAACGGAAGCTGGCTGCAGATACCTGTATTTTGTTGTAGACAAAGCTAATCAAGGCCCCTGTGGAAGATGGAGTGTGTAGGGCCAATAAGCCTGCAGGAGTGAGGAATATGAAAGGGAGATGTGGGAGGTGTGGTCAGGTGTTTCAGTGTGAAGGACAAAAACCTTCCTGGATACTAAGTAAAGTTCCTTTATGCCTTCTCTCATCTCAGAGCTACTCATATGTGGCCTTTGTGTGCAGTGGTGGTATTGACTGGGCAACATGCATGCTCTGCAGGTGCTGTAACATTGAGATCAAGTTCACATACCGTGATTTGTTCTGCATGTACCATGATTTGTTCTGCATGCCAAGACGAAATCCCACATCGTCCCTATGGCTAGCTCTGCATTTCTCCCATCCATCCTGCAATACTTTGTCTTAAAAGATTGTCCATTCTGGAGATTTCATATAAAATCAAGAAATAAATACATTACACGGTCATTTCATGACTGGCTCCTTGGTTTCATGGATGACCCTGTTGTAATGTCAACTCTTCCATTTGTGAATCTTTGCCCTAAACTACAACCCCACATGTGTTTTAGTTTTGTTTTTGAGGCTGTCTCACTTTGTAGTTCAGGCTGGCCCTGAGCTCACTATGTAGCCCAGGCAAGCCTCAAACTTAAAGCAGTCCTCCTGCCTCTGCCTCCCAAGTACTGGGATTACAGGCATGAGCCACCACCCTGGCCACCGTTTCACCTTTAAAATGACACATTTTGAGCCAGGGGTTTAGCTCAATGGCACCACACCTGCCTCATAAGCTTAAGGTCCTGTGCTCAGTTTCCGGCACACAAAAGTAAAATGCTACATCTCATCATCTGTTATTGGACAGTTGAGGTGGGAGGAGAGGAAAGATCCTTAAGGGTAATTGAGAAGACGGAGGAGGAAGAACAATATATGAGGAAAGATTTCTGCTTTTCAAAGAATTAAAGTAGTTTTTTTCAGTCTCTACCTCCTTAACATTTGAGACGTTGTGGACTCAAACTGAGTGGATACAGGCTCCACCCTCTGGTTGCTTTTGGGTTTGGGTGTTTTTTTGTTTTTTGTTTTTTGTTTTTTTTGAGACAGGGTCTCGCTTTGTAGTTCAGGCTGGCTCTGAGCTCACTATGTAGCCTAGGCAAGTTTTGAACTCAGCAATCCTCCTGTCTCTGCCTCCCGAGTGCTGGGATTACAGGCGTGAGCCACCACGCCTGGCACTTGGGTTTGGGTGTTTTTTAGCAGTCTTGCCAGTGGACCAAGTTGGCCTTGGGCTCATGAGTGTCCTGCCTCAGCCTCCCACATGTTGGGTGTGCAGCACCGTGCTCGGCTCACATGTAGGGTTAGAACTAAATTGGACTGCAAAGAAAGGTTGCAAGCAAGGACCACTTGGAAATACTCAGCAGAACTTTATTCTGCCAGAAGAAGGTAGGACTCGGGGTCAAGCTGTGGATAGAACTGTGCTCTCTGAAGGCGTAAGGGAGGGAAGTGCCCCGGGTGCTACATCCTGTGTTCACATTGTGTCCTCAGCGCTGTGCCCCAACTGGCCGTTTTAGAGGGACACCAGTCCTAGTGGATAAGCGCCTGCCTTAACGCCCCATGGTAACTTGAGTACCTCTGTCAAAAACGCTATATCCAAATACGAAGGCTAAATCTGGGGTTCTGAGGGTTAGGACTTAGTCTTTGTTGCGGATGGGGTGAGACAGTTCAACTCAAAATCATCCTGTTTCTTATCGCCGAGGAGGAACCCGTCCCCGGCCCTTGGGGGACACTGGAAAGCTAACTCCAGTCCGCGTCCTCCTCGTTCTCCAGCGGGCCTAACAGAAAGGCCTGTTAATTGCAGCCCTTCCCTAAGCTGCTCCCCCAGCAGGCCGCCCCCGGCGGCGCGTCTCATTTCCCTCCTTCCTCTATCCCTCCATTGTCCTCTAGTTTCCCAAACAATGCCTAATTGTGTTATTTCCAGTGATTTCCCTGTGGACAGCCGTTTATTTCTGTCATCAAATCTCTGATGAAATCTTGAACCACGAAATGTTTAGTCCAATCTGAACAAATAGTGCATAGTGTTAACATGTCACAAGCTGCCCGTGGCCAGCATTAGGCGGTAATTGGGAAGGGAGAGAAGTGATAATATAGGGCTGGGCTTCCTTTGTGAGCTCGCATTAATGCTGTGGCTGGTGATGTCAACTGACAGCCCATCGATCTGGGCTAATAGTGCGCGGAGGGGGCAGAGCCGGGGCGGGGTGGGGAGTAAAGGCTATTGACATCCAGTCCCCGGGATCCCGGCAGCTTTTAATCTATTACTGCCCTCTTTTAATGCAACTTCCGCGTCCGCTGCATTTGCCTCCGCCGGCTCTGCCTGCTGGGCTGAACTGCGAGGTCAGTGGGATTCTACCCCTAGAGTGGCTCAAAGTTCCCCTGTATTGATTCTTTGATGCTCTGGGGTGTGAGTTATAATTATTTCATTAAGCCCTTTAATGGGTATCAACCGTGAACCTTCCCCAGCCCGGGCTGGGGCGGCCAGGGCGAGGTCTACATCATTAATCTGTGTTCATCTCGTTGCCACCAATTGTCCTACTCTCGACCCTTATTATTTTTTTTCTCCTATTATCGCGTCTAAGGTTTTAGTGGGAAGCAGGTCGATCTGCTCCCAGAGAGGAACTGGGAAGAGGACTTGGCTGATTTGGGGAGACCGGAGGGGAGGCCACGGCTGAGCAGATTGCATAGTTGGCTGTTCACACTACGGGCCCCGCTAATCACTCCGGCGGACCAGCTAGGCCCGGCTCCCAGGTGCCTGTGCGCGGAGCGGGCGCGTGGCCCCGCCCCCGCCCGCTGCCTACTGCAGGAGGCACGCTGAGCGAGAGCTGGTTAGGGGAGGATGATCAACTCCCGGGTTTGGGAATAAAACAAATGTTATTGGCTTTAAACCGTTGTTTTAGGGGAGTTTATTACACAGTGACACATAAGTAGCGTGGTTAGATTTGGCAATCGAGTTTGATTACAAACTTCGTAAGTTTAAACGTGATTTCTAAGCTTTATAGTGTCCTCGAATGAGGTTGCGTGAGTTTCCCAACTCTGTTCTTCCTTATCAAGATTGTTTTGGCTACTCTAGGTATTTTGCTTTTCCACATATGAAAACTTTTTTTTTTTTTTTTTAGAGGGTCTCGCTTTGTAGTTCAGGCTGGCCCTGAGCTCACTGTGCAGCCCAGGCAAGCCTCGAACTCAGCAATCCTCCTGCCTCTGCCTCCCGAGTGCTGGGATGACAAGCGTGAGCCACCACGCCCGGCACTGTGGTATGTGGTATTGACTGGTGGTGGGCAGGGGTCTCCACGCCCAGCATTGTATGTGGTTACCGGGGATCAAACTCAGGACCTTGAGCTTGCAAGGCAGGTGCCAGAACCACTGACCTAAATCTCTGGCTCCATATTCAAGATATTTTGCTTTTCCACGTATGAAAACTTTTTAAAAGCTTTTTTATTTTACTGTATTTTATTAAGTTTTTTTTTTTTTGAGACAAGTTCTTGTTTTGTAGTTCAGACTAACCCTGAACTACCTATATAACCCAGGCTGGCCTCAAACTCACAGCAATCCTCCTGCCTCTCTGTCCCTGAGTGCTGGGATTAGAGGTGTGAGCCACCATGCCTGGCATGTAAAGCTTTTTTTTTTTTTTTTTTTTTTGAGACTAGATCTCATTTTGTATTTCAGGCTGGCCCTGAGCTCAATATGTAGTACAGGCAAGCCTCAAACTCAACAATCCCCCTGCCTCTGCCTCCTGAGAGTTGGGATTACAAATGTGAGCCACCACACCCAGCACTGTGGTATGTGGTATTGATTGCTGGTTGGTGTGAGTCACCACACCCAGTATTGTTATATGTGGTTACTGGATTGAACTCAAAATTTTGCACTTGCTAGGCTGGCGCCAGAACCACTGAGCTAAATCTCTGGCCCATATGTTGTGATCTTTGGGCCTCTCACCGATGCTCTTTAACAGACTGCAATCCGATGCCTGGTGTGGTGGTGACTCACACCTGTCATCCCAGCACTCGGGAGGCTGAAGCAGGAGAATCATTGTGAGTTTGAGACCACCCAGAGCTACATAATGAGCCCAGGGCCAGTCTGACCTGCTAGGGAGAATCTCAAAAAACAAACAAAAAGCCACTTAGATTGAGATTTAATATAATGACTAAAAGAAAGACTAAAAGGAAATTTGTTAAGCATAGCAACCTGTTGAAGACAAATCTACCAGTGGAGGAGATGAGGCAGGAGGAGGAGGACTAACACAAGCAAACCGAGGAGATCTTCTGTTACAGGGTGAGTGTATGAAAGGGATAGTGGGGGCCGGGAAAGCTGGGGCACCACCTGTCACCCTAGCACTGTGGGAGGCTGAGGCAGGAGCGTGGCAAGTTTCGGTGCAACCTGGGTGATTTAACAGTTTAGTGAGACCCTGTCTAAAGGATCTAGGGATATAACAAAGACCCAGGATTCAGTACTGGAGGGAAAAAAAGTGAGGCATTACCACTTCCTCTCTCCATCCTCGGTGACCTGGCCATGAATTGAAGTTTTGCCATATGCTACTGCTGTGATGTGCTACCCTGCCTCAGGCCCCAAACAAGGCCAACTAGTCACGAATGAAACTTTCAAAACTATGAGGCAAAATAAACTTTATTTCTATAATCCAATTATCTCAGGTATTTGTTAGTCTGAAAAAAAAAAACAGCTGACTAACACACCATTCTACCAAAGCCCTCTGTATTTTCCTCTCAACCCTTTCCCTCCCTCCTTCCCTCTCTTTTGTTCCCTCCCTCCCTCCCTCCCTCCCTCCCTCACGCTCTTTCTGTCTCTGTCTCTCCCTCCCAGCCTACTCCTCTGAGTGTGGATTGAGATCTCCGGTTGTGGAGATGCCTGGACTAGTCACATACCCCGGAGACTGAGGTGTGGAGTGCGTGAGCTGCTGTGCCCGTTTGTGTGGCTGAGTTAGGGAAGCACTGCTTTGAGGGAAGGCCGATTTGGGTTCGATATAAAACTGACTTCCTGGGCTGGAGACTTCGCCCATAGTGAGCTCAGAGCCAGCCTGAACTACAAAGTGAGACTCTGAAATAAATAAATAAATAAATAAACAAACAAAAAAAGCTAACTTCCTGAAACTTAGAGCAAGTGGACCCTTCAACCCAATGCTAAGAAAACACCAGGTATCACAAAAAGCAGCATGGTGGGCCGGAGGGTTAGCTCAGTGGTTCCAGCGCCTGCCTTGCAAGCGCAAGGACCTGAGTTCGATCCCCGGTTACCACATATAATGCTGGGCATGGTGGCTCACGCCTGTAATCCCAGCACTCGGGAGGCAGAGACAGGAGGATTGCTGAGTTCGCGGCGGCTTGCCTGGGCACCATAGTGAGCTCAGGGCCAGCCTGAACTACAAAGTGAGACCCTGTCTCCAAAAAGC
>PVIC010027410.1:0-23849 GCA_004025085.1 Thryonomys swinderianus
CCATTTAGTCCTAGATCCCTCTATTCTCCTCTTGTCTCCATACCCTCTCCTATGTTCCTGTCAGAACCAATACCCAGAAGTAATATACTCTTAGGCTGCCCTATCTATACTCTTATATCTATACTATTATAAGAAGGTGTGCAAAGTCTCCATCGGTCTTACAGCATACAGTTGGTACTATTTTGTATATGCCATTTTATCCTGTTACCCGCTGGCATATATGAGGCTCTCAAGTCTAGGTGACCTTTATAAATCTGCGAAGCCTATTTCATTCTCCCTCTGTCTCCCTACCTCACTTATTCCCCAGTGACCTTTTATTCCCAAAGGGTTCTAGGGGTACATTTATGATCCACATGTTGTATACACATTGCTGATAAATTCTAAATTTTGACATATGGACATAGAGGTAACTCATGAGCTCAAAGTCTTCAGAATAGAAATTAACAAAACTTCATTACATTTACTGTGCTTAATACTGATATTGGCACTGATTGTATTATGGTAACAAAGATGATGTGATTGTTCTGTTCAAATACCTCCCATGATGTGTCAGAACTGAGAACTCTCAAGGGTCATTACAGATTCAAGGAGGACAACCCAGGAAGGTGCCACTTCCAAAGGGCCCCAGATAATAGAAAGAAAGAGACCTGCAACAAACATTGCCATGCCATCAGGCAAGGAATTGAACAAATATCATTAGTAATGATAAAAGAGTAGAAATAAGAAAATATACAAAAAAAAAAGATGCAAAGATCACCACCACTGGGAAATTCAGACAAAAGGGAAATACAGCAAACTGAAACTCAATCACCAGGACTCTTTGAGATGGTAACTAAAGCAGACCTAGTAAAATGGAAATAAGAACTCATCTCTGAGATCAAAACAGATACTGTCCACAGTGAAAGACATCATTAAAGAAGAGATCAGTGAGATGATAGAATACAAGAGAGCAGAAACAATGGAACCTTTTAAACAGCTTCAAGAAGAGTTCCAGGTGATGATGAGGGAGAATGAAAGCTTGTGAATTAGGATGAATGAAGCAGAGAACTGAATGTCAGACCTAGAAGACAGCATAGCAGCCAATAAGCAGGAAAAACAAAATCTATGGAAAAGGGCAAGGGACCATGGGAAATCAAACCAACAGCTTCTATATGACTCAAAGAAAAATAACATAAGACTGATTGGAGTCACTGATTGGAGGAAGCAGGAGACAGTATAAAAGACATTAAAAAGCTATGGTCAGTGATAACAACAGAAAACTTCACAGGAAAAGAAATGGACATGCGGATAAAAGAGACCTATAGGACTCCAACATGCCATGACATAAAATTATCTACACATAGACATATAATTATTGAGGTTCCAGATGCACAATACAAGAATGAAATACTGAAAGCAGTGAGAGAAAGGAAGAAAATCACCTACAAAGGGAAGTCCATTAGGATCACAGCAGACTTTTCAACATAAACACTCAACACAGGGAGATCCTGGAGGGAAATATTTCAAACATTGCAGGAAAACAACCTCCAGCCTAAACTGTTGTATTCTTCAAAACTATCTTTCAGAATAGACAGAAAAATAAGTTATTTCCATTATAAAGAATACCTGAAAAACTTTGCAGATATGAAACTTGTACTCCAAAACATTCTAAAGAACATCTTGGAGAAAAACACAGAAAATTCCATACCCATGAGACCCAGGAGAGTAAACTCACTGGGGCAAACAAGAAATTAAATGGAAAAGGGGGAAAAGCAGGGAAGAAAAGAACCAAGAACAGGAAAACATGGCAGCTCTGAATATGTCCATATCAGTCATAACCATTAAGGTCAATGGATTCAATGGGCCAATTAAAAGACACAGACTAGCAGACTGGATCAAGAAGCAAGATCCTACAATCTGCTGCATACAGGAAACACACCTAATTCAGAAGGAAACCCATAGACTGAAAATAAAGGGCTGGAAAACAATCCTCCATGTCACAGGAAATGGCAAAAAAGCAGGAGTGGCTCTCTTGTTTGCAGATAAAATAGAGTTCAAACCCAAACTGATTAAGAGAGATAAAGAAGGTCATTATATTCTCATACAGGGAATGGTCCAAGAGAAAGAAATAACAATCATAAATATTTATGCACCAAATTCGAATGCACCCAACTACATAAAACAAAAATTAGTGAACTTGAAAAGCCAGATAACCACGAATACAATAGTAGCAGGGGACTTCAGAACTCCACTATCATAAATTGACAGATCAACTGGAAAAATAATCAATAAGGAAATGCCTGAGCTAAATCAAACTTTTGAGCAAATGGACTTAATAGATGTCTACAGAATATTTCACCCTACAAAGCCAGGGTATACCTCTGCACAGTTGCTCATGGATCATTCTCCAAAATAGATCACACTCTAGTTCATAGAACAATGCGAAGGAGTCAAAATTATCCCCTGCATACTATTAGAACATAGTGCCCTGAAACTGGAGCTGAATAGCAAAAGAAATTCCAAGATCCTCACAAACACATGGAAATTAAACAACACTCTGCTGACCAACCAATGGGCCACAAAAGAAATTAAAGAAGAAATTAAACAGTTCTTACAACTAAATGACAACCCCAGAACAACATACAGGAATTTATGGGACACAATGAAAGCAGTTCTATGAGGGAAATTCATAGTAGTGAATGCCTATACTCAGAAAATAGAGCAAAGCACATACCAGAGAAGAAATTATAAGGACCAGAGCAGACATTATTGCAATGGAGACAAAGAGAACAATACAAAGAATCAATGAATCAAAGAGTTGGTTCTTTGAAAGGATAAATAAAAAACGACAGGCCCTTAGCCAACTTTGTCAAACAAAGGAAGGAAAAGGCTTAAATCCATGCTATAAGGAATGAAAATGGGGAAATCAGCAAAGATCCAGAAGAAATCCAAAGGATAATAAACAGTACTTTGAAAATCTGTACTCTAAGAAGATGGAAAATCTAAAAGAAATGGACAGATTCCTAGACACGTATGAACTTCTAAAGCTGAATGAAGAGGATATAAAAATGTTAAACAACCTGATATCAATCTGGGAAATTGAAAATGTAATAAAAAACATACCAACAAAGAAAAGCCCTGTTCTTGACGGCTTCACTGCTGAATTCTACAAAACTTTTAAAGAAGAGTTAATACCAGCAGTTCTCAATCTTTGTAATGAAATTGAAAGGGAAGCAGTACTCCCCAAATCATTCCTTGAAGCAACTATCACCTTGAGTCCAAAGGCAGGGAAGGATCCCACCAAAAAAGAAAATTATAGGCCAATCTCTCTAATGAACATTGATGGAAAAATCCTCAATAAAATTCTGGCAAACAGAATACAAAGAGTTATCAAGAAAATCATACACCCTGATCAAGTCAGATTTATCCCAGGGATCTAAGGCTAGTTTAACATATGTAAATCAATCAATGTAATACACTCTATTAATAGACTCAAGGACAAAAAACATATGATTATCTCAATAGACACAGAAAAAGCATTTGACAAAATCCACACCCATTTATGATCAAAACCCTACAGACAATTAGAATTGATGGATTTTATCTCAATTTAATACAAGCTATTTATGAGAAACCAACAGCCAGCATCATACTTAATGGGCAAAAACTGAAACATTTTACACTAAGATCAGGAACAAGACAAGGATGTCCATTGTCACCAATTTTGTTTAATACAGTGCTAGAAACATTAGCCATAGCAATCAGGCAGGTCCCAAAGATATAAAAGAATAAAGATAGGAAAAGAAGAAGTTAAACTGTCATTATTTGCTGATGATATGATACTCTATCTAGAGGATCCTAAAATACTCAACCAAAAGACTGCTAAAGCTAATCAACAAATTTAGTAATGTTGCTGGATACAAGGTCAACAATCAAAAATCAACAGCCTTTGTCTACACAAACAACAGACTCACTGAAAAAGAAATTGGGGAGTCAATCCCTTTCACAATAGCACCCAGAAAAATGAAATATCTAGGAATCAACCTAACAAAGGAAGTGGAAGACTTCTACTCTCAAAACTATAGGACTCTGAAAAACCAGATAGAAAAGGAGATCAGAAAGTGGAAAGACATCCCTTGTTCCTGGGTGGTGAGAACCAACATCGTCAAAATGACTATACTCCCACAACTACTATACAGATTCAATGCAATTCCAATTGAAATTCCAGCAGTATACTTCACAGAGCTAGAGAAAATAATACAAAAATTCATCTGGAAACACAAGAAACTGAGAATAGCAAAAGCAATTCTAAGTAACCATGACATGGCAGGGGGTATTACAATCCCCAATTTAAAACTCTAGTATAAAGCCACTGTGATTAAAAAAAAAGCTGTATAGTACTGGTAAAGTAACAAACCCGAGGACCAATGGAATAGATTAGAAGATCCAGACACAACCCCGGATACACTAAGCCACCTTATCTTTGACAAAGGAGGCAAACATCCCCAATGGAGGAAAGACAGCCTGTTGAACAAATGGCGGAGAACTGCGCTTTAACCTGCCAAAAACTAAAGCTAGATCTATCTCTTTCACCATGTACAAAACTAACTTCACAATGGAATCGAGACTTAAATATTAAAACAGAAACAATAAACCTGCTAGAAAACAGGTTAGGTAAAACTCTTGGAGACATTGGCTTAGGCAGAGACTTCATGAATAAAACCTCTATAGCACAAGAACTAGCAGAAAGAATCAACAAATCGAATATCATCCTAGTAAAAAGCTTTTGCACAACAAAATAAATCACTGGCACCGTTAAAAGACAACCAACAACATGGGAAAAAGTCTTTACTAGCTGTTTGTCAAGGCTATTATCTACAATATACAAGGAACGTAAACAAATCATTCTCCCCAAGTTTAAAGACCCAATTCAAAAATGGGCATCTGAAATGAACAGACACTTCTCAGAGGTAGAAATCCAAGCAGCCAAGAAGCATATGAAGAACTGTTTAACATCGCTGGTTATTTGAGAGATGCAAATGAAAACAACACTGAGATTCCATCTTACTCCAGAAAGAATGGCCACTATTACAAAATCAGCCAGCAATAAATGCTGGCGAGGCTGTGAGGAGAAAGGAACCCTTCTCCACTGCTGGTGGGATTGTAGACTTGTGCAACTATTGTGGAGATCTGTGTGGAGATTTCTCAGAAAACTAGGACTAGAGGTCCAATTCGACCCTGCTATCGCCCTGCTAGGAATATACCCAAAGGAATTTAAAAATCACATCAGAACGACAGATGTACAACCTTGTTCATAGCAGCTCAGTTAGTGATAGCCCAATCTGGGAAACAGTCCAAATGCCCATGAACTGGAGACTGGATAAAGAAGATGTGGTTTCTTTTTAAAATGGAGTATTACTCTGCCATAAAGAATGACAAAATTAATTCATTTATGTGCAAATGAATACACCTGGAGGACACACTAATAAGTGAAATAAATAGAACACAGATATGCAAATACTGGATCTTTTCTTTGATATAATTACCTCTAGAGGTAAAGGAGGTCTAGAATGTATAATAGTTTTTGTAAAATGGGAAATATCCAAAAGGAATTTGGTGTGGGAACATAATGAGGGGAAAGAATAAATATGATGTGGAAAAAAATAAAAGAGTATGTATATATGGGGTGGGGAGGGGGTGGGTGGGCAGGAATTTGGGTAAAAATGAGAATTAATCTGTGTCACATATTGGTACAAATTCCCCAATATTGTGTGTGATTGTGAGCTGTGTATATAATGCACCAATAGAGTTTACTGAATAATGAAAAAAAATTGTTTCAAAATTTGAATGTGGAAGTAACATGTCTTATGTCCCTCCCTTTTTCTCAGTCTTTCTCATAGTTTTCTAGATTATATATAATGTAAATATTAATGTCAACTAACTTTATATTGCACCTTTTGTAACTCTGTACTCTGTCAAATAAAATTAGAATGTCAGATTTGTTGTTATCACTAGACTGGCCTCTCCTTTTTTTAATCATCTCACCAGCCCCTCCCTCCCCTCTTACTTTCAGAGTTTGCGCATGTGTCTTCTGTCAGAAATACTCCTCCTCTTGAAAGCTAGAGTGATGGAGGGGTTATTTACTACCGTACACCTAATGTGCCACATATCTGGCTTCATAAAATGAATGTTTGACAAATTAATGCATTTTCTCCCTAATTAGCCACCAGTTCTCTAAGATATGTTTTATTCACGCTTCATGAACACATCTTAACTTCCTCCTTCTTCATCTGCATAATACAATAGAATATATTGCAAGAAAATATTTTTCAGTTTTCTTTCCCTTTGTCACATCCAGTAAAGGGCACCAGCACCTTAGTGTCCTTGTAATAGTTATTTTAAAATCATTATCACTGTTATCAAATGTAACTATTATGTATCTACTAGGCTTCAGGAAAGAATCTATCACCTCAGTTACAGTGTGTCACAGTAACTCAGTTACAGTGTCCAACTGCAAATTTTAAGAAGAGGCTAATTTCAAAACTAGGTAGAATTTAGAGAAAACAAGGGACATAGTGGGATACTCTGGGTGAATAGCACTCTTAATGCATCTATGTAAGAGTGAGAAAAAGGAATGAGTTACTGGAATCACAAAGAAGTGTAGCTTGTCGAGATGACCATCATGAAAGAGTTTTGACCTTTACATAAGATGTTAGCAGGAATAGAAACACTGTTTGGGCTTCTATCTAATCTCTAGCATAATATCTAATCTCTAGAGTATTTTTACTGGCCACTGACGATCATAAGCTTTACCTGCGAAGTCTGCTGGTATTATAATCCATACAGGTAGCCTTGGGGGTAGTAAATAACAAAGAAGCTTGACCAATTAATTGATGTATGGAAAATAATTACTATGAGTATAAATAAGAAAATAATATATTTGTTTACAGATTATAAATTCAATTACTTTGTGTCAACACTTGATCAAAAATTTTATAAAATGACAACAAGAAATTAAAACACAAATTTCAAAAACAACTATTAAAATCACTGTTTGAAATCAACCAAACTTTTTTTGTTGTTGTTTTTGAGACAGGGTCTCGCTTTGCAGTTCAGGCTGGCCCTGAGCTCACTAGTAGCCCAGGCAAGCCTCGAACTCAGCAATCCTCCTGTCTCTACCTCCCGAGTGCTAGGATTACAGGAGTAAGCCACCACACCCAGCAACCAAATTTATTTTGAAGTAGGGTTAATTACAGAGTGCAATTCTTTATCTAGAGATCTCAGGCTTAAGTCAGGTCCTGGAATATCCTTTGTACTGTGAAATGCTATGTTTAAATCTGTTCTGATATAGTTCATGAATTCTGAGTGTGTGCTCAATCTGCTTGATATAACTGCACTCTCAATTTAATCTATACTTTGAAGAAATTGCTTTCAAATCTCAAACTCCAGTCTGTTCATGTAGCATATGGAACACATTATTCTGTTCTTCTGTTTAGTCATTGTCCTTGTGTTTTTTACCTTTTTATTTGTGACATTTCAATCTGACTAGCTGCTGAACATTCATTTAGACCAATGCTTTCAAACTTCAGTATGCATTGCATCACTGGAAGGGCAGGCTAAAACACATGCTTTGGCTCTGACACAAAACTTCTGATTTAGTTTTGGAAGGTAATTTGCATTTCAGATAAATTACTTGGTGTTAACATTGTTGCCGTGGAGATCACATTTCAAAGATCATTGATTTATGAGATTATACAAGCAAATATCCTCAACATAAGAGTTTTTCATGTTGTATAATCCTGAACATGCTATTTTTTTAAAGAAATGAAGTTTTCTTTCATATTTCTGCATGTTTCTAGAAATTTTCTATCAGTTCAAAAACCCTTTGAAATTATAGTAAGACTTTTGGAAATGTGGCACTTTAAAGTATTTAGAGATTTATAATAAAGTTTTGTCTTAATGTCTTTTATAAACTATTGAAAAACATATTTATGTATAATAAACATAAATTTATTTGCTATAGTCCTAAAGATAAGAAAGTTAAAGATTAGGATGCCAAAGAAGGGAAGGCCTTCTTAGTCACACTATTGCCAGAAAGGTAAAAATAGGTAAGTGTATGTGAGGAAAATGTTAATTTTAAAAATGAAAATTACAGCTTCAGAACACAAGGCCAGTTTGATGTGGTTTTGTTTTGGTTTTGGTTCTTTCTCTTCTCCCCAGAACACAATAAGGCTGGAAATTCCCTTTCACCTGAAAATGGTTTGACACTTCGGGTTGTGCTCAGAAGGTCATCTTTTGTCTGTGTACAGCCCACCTTTCCTCCTGTAAATTAGTGTTTCCTGTTGATGAACCACAGTCTCACTGAGGGTGGGCCCCCCTCCTCCATCTACCAATCCAAGCTCACAGATCTCCTCTACCAGAAAACATAAATATTCCATTTCCAAACTGTGAAGCATGATTTCTCCACCCACCCCCACTCCAGTCTTGAGACATCCTAATAAACTTTTCTATTGTCCTGAAAATTTTTCCATGATGGAAACCAGAAAATCTCCAGTCTATGTGGAGGGTGGAAGTTCTTCAGCTCAGCTCTAGAAACCTCGCAGGCCAAGCTAGGTGGAAAACTGAATAAAGTAAGGAAATGATGCTAAGTTTACAAAAGAGTGTGCTGTTATTCAGGTAGGTATATAGCTGACAAAAGCCACTTAGATAAGAACTAGAAGAGCAAATATCACAGCTAATTCTTATTCCCCAGAATTCTCCTCTTAAACAGTGATTATTCTTTTTTGTTACATCCCTACTCAAATATGTCATTCTGATCTTGTATTCTCATAAGAACTTTTTTTTTGCCACCTCTTTTTATTCCATGACAACTACTGTGCTATCCTGGTTTATGAATGTACTTTGTTTTAAAATTTGAGAAATATATCGCTTCTCGGCCTTTTGGCTAAGATCAAGTGTAGTAAAATTTGAGAAATATGGTTGCATTTATGTTCGCATGGGGAAGATAGCCCTAGTCATGT
The DNA here is from genome assembly GCA_004025085.1 of Thryonomys swinderianus. Taxonomy (NCBI): domain Eukaryota; kingdom Metazoa; phylum Chordata; class Mammalia; order Rodentia; family Thryonomyidae; genus Thryonomys; species Thryonomys swinderianus. Next base: position 9,000 of record PVIC010027410.1, read on the forward strand.
TTGTCGCCCAAATCCTCAGCTTGTGAAAGGAAGCAGAATTTTTCTGAAAACTCTTGTTTGTGAACCAAATTGTTTGCAAACAGAACAATTCATAAATAGAGATATTGCTAAATCTCTGATATAGTGGTGGATATATGGATGAAACAAACTTCCTTTCTCTGACCAGTATAATTTTCCTCCCATTCTGCTTCTACAAGCCAATATAGTTTCTGATACCTTAAAAAAAAAAAAAAACATCTTTTTGTAACCGTCTCTGATGCCTAGTATTAATAGAATTACCATCTTGCTTTTACATCAACTAATTTTTTTTTTCAAGATAGGGTCTCACTTTGTAGTTCAGGCTGGCCCTCAGCTCACTATGTAGCCCAGGCAAGCCTTGAACTCATCAGTCCTCCTGTCTCTGCCTCCTGAGTGCTGGGATTACAGGTTTGAGCCACCACGCCTGGCACTGTGGTATGTGGTATTGATTGCTAGTGGGCGTGAGTCATCATGCCCAGCATTGTATGTGGTTACCATGCATCAAACTCAGAATCTTGCACTTGCTAGGCAGACGCCGGAACCACTGAGCTAAATCTCTGGCCCCCAACTCACTTTTTATAAGTATGTAAGGTAACAAAACCATCTGTATATGAAAAACAGTATTGTTAGGCATACCATATTTTTCATCCATTCCATTGAGTTTGTCCATTGGAATTGTTTTAGCTTTGGAGCCATTATAATTAATGTTGATGTGAGTATGCACATATTTGTTTTCACAATAGACACATGTATTTCTCTTACATGTACTTATTATGTTACTATGGATCCTGGGGCCTTAGGATAGGTTCTCAAGTTCTTATGTGTGATGAATAACTGACCTTATGTAGCACATTGAGGCAGGTGATTGGAGCGTAACAAACTGGTCATTAATTGCAAAGTTCCAACATGTCTCTACATGTGAATGTCTTGTGGGGGTCTCAGCAACTTTGGACAGGACAGCAGAGACCTGACTTCAGCCTGAGGAGCGGGAGACACACAAAGGACAGGTGGTCTTGAGCTCCATATCACTGTGTTCTTTCACAGGAGTCCTCCTCATGCTTTAGAAGGTACATTTTTTACTTGTTTTATTTATTGGTACATTATATATACACATCACAATTATGCTCAACATTGATAACTTGTACCAGTATATGATATCACTTAATATATTTTCCCCCTTCCCCTACCCACCCTTCAACCCCCTGCCCCTTTATGCACAGGCTTTGTTTCCTTTTTTTATACCATCAGTTTTTTTCCTTTCCCCTCATTATTTACCCTAACCCCCATTTCCCTTTGAATATTTACTATTTCACAACATTGATCTTGCATTCTAGAAAACATTTACAACTTCAGTTCCTCATACCAGAGAAAAGAAACGATATTTACACATACTCACAAGTGAAATAAATAGGTCACAGATGTGTAGAATGTACTTCTTTTCCTTGTTTTACTTGAACCAACTTTGTCTTCAGAGCCTGCTTCTTTTCCTACCTTTAATAAATGTAAAACCTTGCTACTTTTTGCATTTGTCTTTACCAGTTCCTTTATCAAGGAAGAAAGAGAGACCATGTCTAGAAATTGGACTCCAGAACCACAAAACCCAGTATCAACACGATGGCAAGGAAACAGTGACCAATTAAGACAGAAGGATGCTGGGAATGAGCAGCCTTGCATTAGTGGTGGTATAAGATAAGGGTTTAAGTGGCCCACTTGCATTCAGGTGACTCTCACATTTCCTCTAGAGCATGACTGATAGTGTGACTGACAAGGCACTGAGTCCTGTCAGCTACATCTCTTGCACATGTTCCTTCCCATGATTCACTACTATATGCTTCAAATGTAATAAACAAGCATGAACTTTCAATGCGCTCCAGGGTAAGAAATGTCATTTTGATGACTTTGGGGCATGTAGAGGAGTTGCATTTTAGTTTGAAATATTTGGAATTTCCCCAGGCAATCTTGGGGTCTTTGTTTCCTTTATCCCTATCACAGTGTGGTAATTTCTGTGGTTAGGTTGATGGGTTGGTTTGGGCTTCTGCCAGGTTCAGGTGAGTGGTGGGGATTGGTTCTTAGTTCCCAGTTCTGCAGTCTGTATTTCCTAAAGGAGAATTCTTCAGTCATATGCTAACTCCTTTTTAAGCAATACTTCTTTATTAAGCAATTACCCTATTCTCATTATAAGTCAAACAAGTACACTAACCATTAGTGGTGATATCATAGGCCTTTATGTACAAATATTGCAATTGCAAGTTCAAATTGCTCAGTGGTAACTCCTAGTTTTGAAACAACCAGACTATTTTTCAAAGTGCTGGCTCAAATGTGTTCAAATCACTTAAGTTTTCCTCCTTTGGCTTCTGTTCTACTTTTGTTTCTCACTTGGATTTAACAGAATCAGAAAATATTGCATGAATTCATTTCCAGTTTATACTCCCATGTATCTTAAAATTATGTCATTTCAGTTACCACACTATGCAAATTGGCCATTTGTCTCCTTATATCTCTTCAAGTCCTTTGTGCAGTTCATTGCCCATAACCTCATACATATCCAGTACCTGATCAATATTTCTGTACTGGCCAGGTGTTGGGGCACATGCTTGAAATCCCAATCACTCAGGAGGCCCAGGCAAGAAGACTCCCACCATTTCAAGGCCAGCCTGGGCTACACAGCAAGACTCTGTCTTAAAAAAAGAAACATTAGCCAGGCGTGGTGGCTCACACCGCCTGTAATCCCAGCACTTGGGAGGCAGAGGCAGGAGGACTGCTGAGTTCGAGGCTTGCCTGGGCTGCATAGTGAGCTCATAGCCAGCCTGAACTAAGAAGCGAGACCCTGTCTCAAAAAAAAAAAAAAAGAAACATTAGTTTAAAAAATATTTATGAACTGAATCAAAGTGTTAGAGCTAGAAGTAATATTTTAGATTTCTTATGAGGAGCATACATTGATTTTTGTATTATTTTTATTATCTTAAAACTTATGCAATTATAATTACACAATTTCATAGTTGTATATGTAAATTATAAAATCTAGTCTAAATTATTTTTACTTAGAATTTTTACTTAAATCATCAAAAACTCTAATTTACAAATTTTTAAAATATACATGATTTCAGTAATTTTACTTAGCATAAAGAAAAATACTTTACAAGTACTATTTGGTTAGCAGCTTTTCTGTGAGATATTTTTCCATATTCTAGTTCTCTACAATAAAAGTGATTCATCTTACATTAAAAGATTCTTAGTTTGGAAAGGAGTACTCAGTTTCTGTTGTAGTGACCCCTTGCTCAACAAGAAATCTCATAAGCTGGATTTAGTGTTCAAGGAACAGTGAAAATTCACTAAACAGAAATGAATATTGTAAATTTTGAAAAGATAAAAAAAGGCTTTTGATATTATGGAACTTTATTGAATAGATCAGTTTCTCATGGCTTATCAACTCTGAGTGACCTAACACAATTGAGTTTCATTTATAAAATTAAACAGCAGATTATACATGGTGACAACTTCAAGCTATTTCCATCATTTAGGACTCAGGCTAAAGCTGGCAACCAGAACTGAGCTTTGTCACATCCACTTTATTACTTGGAGCTTTACTCAAATATAAAATGAGATTATAATATTTGCAGCTCAGTTAATTTGAATTTCTCCTAGCACACGAATGTACTTTGGCAGCAGCGAACCACAGGGGCTGAATCTGTGTGATGGTTTCCACAAAGTGCACAATCATAAGCGTGATTGAGAACTGAACCCTGTAGCCTCCTAGTCTCCATCTCTGACTCAGAAGTTTCGCTCCCCCTCTGTGGGAATGTGAGCACATTCTCACTGATTTGTCTGCCCCTCGGTGTTCGCATTGTGCACTGGTTATGAGAGTGCCCACGTCAAAAGACTTCAGTGATAATCATATGTGCTTCAATTTATGTAATGATTGCATTTGCATGGAACCTAATGGAAATATTAGTTAATATCAGTATCTCTGTTCATTTTCACCAGTGAATAGATAATTTGGAATGTCTGATTATATTTCCTTTAAATTAATCTATGAAAGTTTTATTATTTTTAGGGAGTCATACCCTTATGAGGTTTAAAATATGGAGCTCTTAAAATCATACATGCTTTTCAATATTTCCACTCAATATTCTAACCAGAAAGCCCTAACATATGTATGTGTGTGTATAATATATATATATACACACACACACACATGTCTGAGTTATATATATATGTGTGTGTGTATATATGTGTGTATATATATATATATGTATGTATGTATGTATGTATGTATGTATTTTTTTAGACAGGGTCTTAGTATATAGTTCAGGGTAGCAATGAATTCACCATGTAGCCCAAGTTGGCTTTGAACTCACTGCAGTCTTTCTGCCTCAGCCTCCTAAGTGATGGGATTATAGACATGTGCCACCATATCTGACTAACATATAGACACTCAACTTAGAAGTATATGGCCATTCTTTTTTTAATGGATCTGGGGTGTCCATAATGTTAGCTAAAAACGTAAAAGATAGCAAAAAGTAGCTATAAAAGCTTAACTCCACTGAATTTGATAAAATGTTCCTTTACTTGTGAATATTGGTATGCTGAACATCTTTTCACGTGTTTAGTGAAGAGACTGTAATTAGAGAAACATTTTAAAAGTAACTCATTTTAGAATTAAATTTTGAAAGTGCTGTAACCTTGGATTAAATAAGAGCAGCCTCTGTTAAACTGACTAGAAGAGGTGCTTTAATAATCACAACTGGGGAATTTAAGGAAATCACTTCCATGTTAATATGTTAATATTATCACTGTATACTTTTGTCTAATCTCCCTGGGGCTGTTATTACATGCACAGCCATGGGAATAGTTACTATATTAAAGGGTTAGTTTAGATTTTTCTTTTCTTTATATGTGCTATGTACTGATCATTTTTTAGAACCACTTTAAGAAGCAACAGAATTTAGTATTGTGTAAAAATAAAGAAGTGATAAAAATATAGGATAAAAAGGCAAGATTAAAAGAAAATCCTGAGCTGAACCTGAGGATTCATTGGATTGCCTTTCTGAGAATATCCGCTTTTGCCCACAGTGTCAATATAACTGTTAATTGACTCCAGAGATTCTTAGCTCTGAGTCCATATTAGAATCACTTGGGAGATTTATTTTGCTTTGTTTTCAGTGCTGAGATCTAACCCTAGGCCTTATTGCATGGTAGGCAAGAAGTCTATCTCTGAGCTACATCTCTAGCTCTGAAATGGAAACTAAAAAGTTAAAAAAAAAAAAAGCATATCCCATAGAAAGGATTTCCACACTCAATACTCAGACTGTACTCCATATAGGTTAAGTCAGAATCTCTGACCTTAGCAACCTTAGCATCAGTTTTTTGTGAAACTCTCCCAAATGATTTCAATATGCTGCCAAGGTAGTAGACTGCTGCTAAGGAATGAATCTTTTTTTTTTTTTTTTTTTTTTTTTTTTGAGACAGGGTCTCGCTTTGTAGTTCAGGCTGGCCCTGAGCTCACTATTGTGCCCAGGCAAGCCGCCGCGAACTCAGCAGTCCTCCCGTCTCTGCCTCCTGAGTGCTGGGATTACAGGCGTGAGCCACCATGTCTGGCATTGTGGTATGCGGTGTTGATTGTTGGTGGGCGTGAGTCACCACGCCCAGCATTCTATGTGGTTACCGGGGATAGAACTCAGGACCTTGCGCTTGCGAGGCAGGCACCGGAACCACTGAGCTAACCCTCCAGCCCAAGGCATGAATCTTGTAAAAATAAATTAGAAATGATTTCTCATAAACCAAAATCTATTCAATACTAACAGTAATATTGCTCACTAAGACTGAGGAAAATCATATTTTTTTCTTTTTTGTGACTCTGAAGTAGTCCATCCTACCAGATATTTTAAGAGACTAAAGACCCATGAGTCATTGAATCCTATTAGTATGATTTCAGACATTTCAGAAGACTCTGTTGACCAAAATTTTCTAATGAACATGGAAGAATGAAAGAAATATGGAAAAAAGGAGAAAGAAAGGCGAGGGGAGAAAAGACAGGCACATAGGAAGAAAAGAAAGAGTGAGGAGGAAGAGAAGGAAGAAAAGAATAAAGAAAGTGTGGTAAAAAGAAAGGGAAGAATAGCAGACAGAAAGACAGTTCAGAGCTAAAAGTAAAGAAAAGAAAGAAGGAAGGAAGGTAGGAGATTAGGGTGTGACCGGCTGCCTGGAAGATAGCATAACCTGTCAGTCGTGAAGGTCCTGGCTGGAGATGGAACAAATGACACAACCGGATCCAGGAAAGATAAGACCTGTAAGGTGTGGCCAGGGCTTGTGGGCAGAGCAACGTCCAGTCCAGTGGACCGGGTCTAGGTTTTTCACCATCTCAATGTCTGGTCTGCCAACGGGCAAGACGGAAAGAGCCTGGAAACTCCAAACATGCTTCTTCCACCAACTGAGACAAGTATCTGTACCATTATTCAGACTAAAATATGACAAAATAACTTTGTAAAACAATGAAAGCTTAGAAATGGTAAATATTTCACTCTGCTTTGTCCCAATGAATTATGCATTATTATTATTGAATAAGACGATTCATCCTTCACAGAATGACAATAAGAATGGTCCAAGATATTTTCATATTTTTTCATATCTGTGAGAAAAAAATATCTGGTCTAACAAAGACTTCACAACCCCTTGAAGTCAGTAGAACACCTGCAATATGTGTTGGTGCTGTGAATTCTGAAATGACATTGATCCTGCAGATTTCCCCAAAGTTACTTAGCTAACAAGTGGCAAAAGCTACACTTCAAGATGTTAAGCTCACCTTCATATTCTTTCTTCAGTACACTTTATTCAGATTGTTCTATCTACACCACTCTATTATAATGCAGAAGCTCATAAAAGCCTTCAGCTAGTGCTCTGAATTAACTTCCTCTTATATCCTCCTCTAACTTCCTCTTTTATCTTCTGGAAATGTTCAGGACAGCTACAAATTTGATCATGCCCTTTTCTTAATTATTTTTATGAATTTCTTATGATACAAGATTCTTCTCATTTTCCTCCTATCTTAATAGTGCTCCTCAGTTTCTCTGTCTATTCCTTACCTGTTCAGTCACCTGTTGATGAAACTGCCCATTTTTTTAGTATTCCACTGTTTTTAGTACTTCATCTAAACTTTTTCTCCTAATGATGTTAAGTAGATAATATAGTTCAAATTTGTATTTCAGGCTGTGACTCTCTACTGATTTTCACTTGCTTCTACAACTTTTCTTCCTGCAAACTTGCTAAGTATTTCAAATTTCATCATTATGTAAATAGTATCCTCTATCATTGTATATTTTTATTATTAGTTTCATCTGAATCACAAAAAGGAACTGTACTTTTTGTTTCTATTTCTCTCTCTAGAATCTATTTTCCTTCACAAAAAGCAGAGTGATGTTCTAAAATTATATTTCCCATCAGAAAATCTCTTTGCTTAGTAGATTCCAATGACTTCCAAAGTCCTTATCATGACCTAAAATTGATACAAAGTGTAATTACTTCTACCATTTTTATTTGTTTATTAACTGAAAAATATTGTCCACCTATCCTCCAGCACCTATAATGTATCTGTGTGGAACTGATATATTGGAAGACGAATAACTAAAAAAGAAGAAAAGGTATATGTTTGCATATGTGTGAGTGTAATTGAATGTTCACTTAAGATATGATGGTGAGGTGAGCCTCTTTGTCTCTCCCAGTGTGACATTGAGCTGATACTTAAGTAAGGCAAGAAAGGGAAGCTAGTGTCTTTCTAGAGGAAAATATTGTGACAATCTTTTCACAGCCATACCTCATGCCTATTGTTTGGACATGGCAAACATTTACTATACTAAAACATCCAAGGATTTTTCCTACCTTGACGTCCTTTCAGTCAGACTTTTAGTCCCTTCTTTTTCTTTTTCTTTTTTTCTTTCTCCATCTTTGTTAATATTGTTGTTGCTGCTATTGTTTTAGTCAAGGTTTTATTATGGTGTCCAGAATGGCTTTATACCTAGTATGTAGCTTAGGTTGGCCTTGAATTTGCTGTAATTCTCTTTCCTCAGCCTCTTAAGTGCTGGATTACATCAGTCTTTGCTGGAAAATCTCTGCCCCATATAAGTGCATGCTTGGCTTCATATTATTTTTAAGATTTCAATCAAACATCACCTCCTCAACTAGCACTTTCCTGTGCACCTAAGTATCTCTACATTTATCACCCTCTAATTCACCTAGCAGCATCTCATTAGTTGGTTTGTTTACTGATATAAAATGTTCTTGTTTTGTATCGCAGAAATCAGAGTTATTATTCACTTTTTTGCCTAACTCTTTGATAGTCTGATTACTGCTGTGTAAAAGGAAACAGTAGCACTTATAATTGTTTTTATAAATATAGTTATTATAACTTTAATATTTATTGACATATAGCTTTAGATAAAAGACTGAACTTCAATCCTGGTCTTTAGCCTCCATGATTTTTCTACTATACAAAGATAGCTACTATTATAAGATTCACATCATCAATATCCTACTACTTGCTTTGACTATTTGGGTAGGGTAGCTGAGACAGAGACAAGGACTTTATAGTCCATGGTGGCCTTTCACTCACTGTGTTGACCAAGTTAACCTTAAACTCAAGATCCTCTTGCCCCAGACTCCTGAGTGCTGGGTTTATAGGTATGTGTGAGGACCCTAGTGCTTTGACTACTTTCACTTATATACTCCCGTGATATTATTGCCATCAGATTCCTTACTAACAAAAAAGTTGTGTCTTCTTCTGAGACTATTAATTATAATGTTTATATAATGTCAGCATGAATTAGTTCATTGGAGTATTTGGATGAAACAAATCTAAAATTCTTACAAGGGGGAGAAAACTCAATATTGAGAGGTCTGGATAATTAGAATAATCTACAGAAGCATGTAGGTCTTCAAAAAAAAAAAAAACTTCACCTATCACATACCGCTAAGGATCCAATAAAATGCCAGTGATCAGCTTTTGTTTTTCAGCAAGACTGATGAAAATGGTGTGGACAGCTAGGACAGCTATTTGCCCAGAAAGAGACATGTTAGTTCCCCATGGAGAGTGACTCTCTGCCTGGCTGCCACACTCAAGCTGCCTGTGGAGACCTTACATCAGCCCAGTGCATTCTAGTGGCAGTGCCACACTCACATGTGATGCAGAGGTGGGGGGGCTGCAGCCAGAGTACAGTATCTCAAATATCTCCTGCAGTAATTTCGCTGTGCACAGCTGAAAAACCGTTCTCAGAAAACATAGCCCTCCCAGAATGAAGTGACATAGTAAGAGAAGTGGTAATTTAACTGATGGTTTATACAAAGCATTGCCCCGAGAAGTGCTTTGAGGATTACATTCAACTCTTTTTAAATTACCTCGATAAAATCAGAATGGCATAGAGAATGTATGGTGTGTATGATGGGAAAGTGTGTGAGTATCACTATCAGGGAACAGGTTTACGTATCCTAATAGGATGAGAGAGATTCTGAGCTGCTTCTCCGCAGGAAAGTAATGCTTTTTTTCTCCAGTTACCCTTTCTTCAAGGCTCTGAGTTATGGCACAGGGAAATAAAATGAAGCCCTGGAGGAGCCCCATAGGAAATCCATATGAGAAAAATACCACACACTCTAAGTGCATGCTGAGCAGCAAAAAGTAGAAGAATCATCCTTCCTCCAGATTTGTGCTATATTCTCAACATTTTTGGTCTTGGGCAAGAATTTAATGCTAGCAAACATCATTAACTACTATAGCAAAATAGTTCGCATCCAATGAAGGTTGATTATTTAAAACAACTTCACATGCATTAACATAGTTCCAAATAATTCTGCTCGGTTGATGAAGGGGCACTTCAAGCCTGGCTGGGTTAAGTGGGCCTCATGTACATTTCACAGCATGTTATGAGAGACCATAGGGAAGACGGAGATTGAGCACACTCTCTCCCATGCGCAGAGACTTAGCTATAGCTGGCGGGATGGCTCCTGCTCCTTCTTGGTCATGACTCCTTTGCTCGTCCAAGAGCTAATCATATTAGGTGCTTATCCTTGTTCTCCCCCATCCTCAGGATCAAGGAAAACACAGCAGAATTCTGGGTCCCCATGAGTGGCACCTGGGTGGGGAAGGCTAGTGGGCTGGCTCCTACAGGTGTCGCAAGACTCCAGAAGCCACAGGTGATGGCAGCAGCATCCTGCTTTATTTTCCCTCAGGTTATTGGAATCCAGGAATCCCTGGAGGATGCTCCCCCACACACCCAGAGCCAATTTAGAAGATAACATCACAACAAGGTTTCAGCTGGGATATACTATCCAACCAATCAGGGCTAACCATATTAGATCAGCCAGTCAGATGTAGCCATACTCACTCTCTGTTCTCTATATAAGTGTATGTAAGCATGAATAAAAGCAGAAGTGTTCCCTGAAAGATCCCTGGAGTCTACGTGTTGACTCTGTGCCTCACCCTCTTGGTCCGGGCCTTTGAACCCTGCTCTGTGGTGATCACCATGATGACAACAGGTTGGTGTTTTCATCTCCATTTTTAAGATGAGCAAATGTGCTGATAAGTTACAGAATGTGTTTATGATCACACTGTTAATAAGTGATGGAATGAGTGTCCAAAGTCAAGTACCTTGAGCTACAAATGTGTGTCCTCTGACAGGAGAATTCCACAGGGTACTAGGAAAAGCCCAATTTATGTAAAGTGAGAAAAGAACACTTATAGAGAGAAAATTACAGTCCAATGAAGGCTACAAATTAGCATTCTAGGATAATAAGTATTCCTCAATAACAAATGTTCCCTTTACTGTTCTTTTCCTATTTCCCTACAAACAAGTGTGCCCATTGTTTCAGGGCATTTCTTTCTTGAGAATTACAGGATAAAGATGAACAACCAGATCAATGCATATATTTTTCAGAGATGCAGTGGATATGAGTCATAAAGTGAAGAAATAGAGGTGAATAATGTAGTTAAAATTCACAGTTGGTACCAAGGAAAGGGAACAGCCTTACTGGCAGTATCCATGCCTACTGGAATATAAGCCAGCCCGGTTTAACTGTAGCTGAGACACCAGGGAATTTATCTAGTTGGACTTTGGTATTCTGATCTCTAAACTGAGAAAACAAAGTGCTGATTCTGACAGGATGTTGATGAGATACTTGAAAATAGAACTGAGAAAATTACATAGAAGAGGTTCATCCTTTTCAGTCTCATGTTTTTCTTGGAGTCACCTAAGGATAAATTCTAACAATTAGCTTTTTCTCACTTGCAACCCTCAGAGCAAAACTTACGGAGAGCCTTTGGTTAGTAGAAGAGTGCATGTGAAAGCTGTCATACAGGCTTTGAGAACCCCTACCACACCACACCTGCCATTCTTCTAAGTAGAATTTGTATTTTTTATCTGTTCAGTCAAGAATGAAAACAAAATAAATGTTATGCTTTTCCAGGTTTGACAGATGCTCATCTTGGAATGGAGTTAAATACACAGATAGAAAATGAGCTGTAACAAGCTCTTTACAGAGGACTCAGTGGGTGTATTTGGAATCTGTGAAGAAAATCCACTTCAGCGTGTATATATATATATATATATATATATATATATATATATATATATATATATATGTGTGTGTGTGTGTGTGTGTGTGCATACATACATATACACATATATACATGTATGTATATACACATACATGTGTGTGCATATATGTATGTTTTTATATATTTTTCAGGCATGTGTGTGTTTTCCTTATTACCCTAACTTATTCTGTAAAATTGTCACCATTTTCACCATTCAACTGACAATTTTCCTGTTTCTGATATTATTTCTTATTATAAAGCAGAAATCACATTTTACAACAGCTATATGAAATCCCATTGAGAACTAAAATTCTTTTTTCTTTTCCTCACTGTGAATTTGGTACTGAGGACAGATGGAGAATGGGGAGCCAGGAAGTCAAAGGTCCTTTGTTATCTGTGACATATGCACGATTTGGGCAGAAACAGCCCCAACTTCCCACCGCACCACAGCCTTCTGCCAGCTTTCAAACCCTGGAAAAATGCTCTGTGGGAGAGTGTGTTATTTTTAAAGGATAGGATATCCATATAGAATTTCTTAAAAAAAACACAAAACATGAGATTTACAAAGCAGTGAGAAGAAAAAAAAATAAGTTGGAGAAAAGATTCACAAAGTTGCCTTCTGGGTTTCTGTTTAGCTTGAGCCCGTAAGATCTCTTTTCTTCTTTTTATTCTGCTCTCCACCTTCATCTGCGTGTCTGTCTGCCGCCCTGGAATTATTTGCTGTTTTTGTTGTGTCTGAACAGCCTTTGCTCCTGTAACAAACTCCCCATCAGCTCTCGCCAAGTCCTGAGGCTTCCAATAAGAAGACACCCTGGAAACTGCAGCCCCTCTTGGAGTGAAGGTCTCCGCAGGCCTCTGCTTTCCCTCCCTTCTGATTTCAATCTTCCTGCTCTCATCTAAGTGATTTAGCTTCCTCTTCTCTTTGCACCTGGTCTCAGCTTTGCAGCTTAGCTGGATTCCAGCCTTGTTCCTGGACAAATCTTCGCCTTCACTTCTTGGAGCTTGGCTGCCAGGTCTGTGCCACTTCAGTCTGGTCTGTACCATGTTCATTCAGCCTTTTGAAAATGTGGCCTGGGCTCAGGCAGAGTATGTGAAGGGCAAAATTTGTAATGGGTTTCCACCCATCCTGCTGGGACTTTCCTCTTTCCTCCCTCACTTCAACCCCTTTTATTGATTCATAAATCTCTACACTGCCCATGGCTTCACTTGGAGGAGGTTTATCAAATGCTCTCATTAGGCCTTTCTGTCTTCTTTTTCCTCCTTCCCTGCTATGCTTCAAGCTGCAGCAGTTACCTTCCTTCTTCCTATCATGAAAGTGTGAGAAAGGGACCCCTTTACCTTGCTTTGCTAAGCACAGGCTGTATATATCGGGCAGTATTTAGTGAACGTTGTACATCATGATGATGGGTGTGCAGACCCCATGATTATGCTGGGTCTGGATAAAGTTTTTCCTCATACCAGTGCAAATCTGCTTCCCTTACTGTGGCCCCAGTTTTCTTCCAGGCTCTCAACTAGAGTTAAACAACCTGAATCCCTCTTTGATTCTTTCCTTAATGTCACATTGAAACTCCTTTCAAATCCAATGATTTTCATCTGTTCTCAATTTCTTCTTCCTACTCCCATTACCCAATTTGTCTGCAAGGGAATGGAAGAATCACCTCCTGGCTTGAGAATTTTCTTCTTTTAGGACACTACTGACAGCTTCAGATTTTGGGAGGCTTTGAATTTCTCTTCACTTATTTTCTGGGTGAGCCCAGCACAAGTAGGTAATCCCTTTATGTTTCAGTTTTTTATTTAATATTTTAAAACATCAGCATTGGTACTGCCCCGGAATGACCAATATTCCTTGCTTAGTCAAACGTTATCAGACTCCTTAACCTCCTCTCAGGCTCCTGGGCTCATTTCCTTAGACAATCCAGCTTGAACAAGAATCCTTTTTTTTAATATCTGATTATTCTCCAGCTCAGATCAGGTTTTCAGCCTCCATCTATCCCAGATCACATTTCATCACAGTGGCTGTCTTCTGCAAAAATCAGTCCTATTTAATTGTCTCAGGCAGAATATCCCTCCCTGGTGCTTGCTCTTAGTAATTTTCCACCCTGCTCCATTTACCCTTTGTGTGCCCAATTTCTCCCACCCTGCAAAAATCCTACACCAGCCTTTAAATTACCAATTATATTCTCAAATTTATTTTCCTACTCTTGATCCTTCATTTACATTTCTAATGCTCTAATAGTAAAGCAGATAATGTGCATAGCTAGTACTTATTGAAGTATTGTTCAGTGGTGCCCAGGGTCCTTCTTGCCAGGATTCACTGTGCAACACCTGCCATGCTTACCCAGACTGGCTCACAAGGAAATGGAGGTCCTATGGTCTTCTGGTCTGGTTCCAGTGGCAGGAAAGCTGTGGGCCTAAGTGCTGTTTAATGGTGCCCCCGGGTCCTTCTTGTCAGGACTCTAAGGTTTCTTCTTCCATAACTTCCTCCTGCTGAACATGGATAGCCAGGGTGGGGGTTAAACAGAAGCAGTGTCAGCCATCTCGAAAACATGCTTTACAGGCTGAGAGCCAGCCATGAACAACTCCGTCCTAGTTTGACTGGTTATAGCACGTATGCAGTCCTGTAACCTCAGGTCTTCAATCCACTGTACGTTCGTTTTAAAATAAGGTCTTCACAGGCATGCTCAAGGTTAAAGATCATTGCCTTCAGGTGAGTGAACATCTACTTCTTCAGGAATCTTAGATGACAGTCGTTATCCTGGGCTTTCCATGGGTGATCTCCGCAGGGCCTATAGTCCCTGGGCATCGTGAATGCTCTATGGCCAAGCCTAGAAGTTAACAAATAGGCCAGAGTGTGGATGTGAGGTTCGCAGTGGGAAGTAGGAAAGTCCTGGCAGTGCCTGGCTCAGCTGGTTGGGATAAGGGAAGCTAAGAGGCCATCCGACCCCAGGAAGAGGCTTGTCCTAAATCTCAGCACTGTCCCTTATTGGGTATCAGGACTATATCATAGAACAATTAGAAGAAAAGGTGCCAAGGCTTACGGGTCTGCCACAGGGTTTAATGGTGTGTGTGTGTGTGTGTGTGTGTGTGTGTGTGTGTTTTTTTTTTTTTTTTTTTTTGAGACAGGGTCTCACTTTGTAGTTCAGGCTGGCTCTGAGCTCACTATGTAACCTAGGCAAGCCTTGAACTCATCAATCCTCCTGTCTCTGCCTCCCGAGTGCTGGGATTACAGGAGTGAGCCACCACGCCCAGCTCAT
>PVIC010027411.1:0-23947 GCA_004025085.1 Thryonomys swinderianus
CCTGAGCAAAGCTGACTGACCACCCATCGCTCACCAAGCACCAGCACCAAGTGCAAGGCCAGGGTGTGTGGCACAAGGTGACGGCAGCAGATCTGGATGATTCAGCATTTTCGGGGGTGAGCTGAGGAGGTGGCCTGGGCTCCAGGTCCATCAGTAGGAGACATTTTGAACTGTGTCGCTGACCAGTGAGAATCACCAGACTGTAGCCCACCTTGGTGGGTCCATAAAAACTCTGTTATCCTCTTTCTGTGAGCAGCAGCCAGGTCACTCTCTGGGCCGCTTGCTGGCTCCATTTAGCCAAAGCCCCGATTTGTTGGATCCCTTCTCCCAGTAAAGCTTGGCCCGGGGAAGGACATGTGCTATGCAATGTACAATGCTTGGCTGACTCTGGATCCAAAGATCCTATCACCTGATACCAATTAATAAAACACAGAGGAGCAAAACAGATAGGACAACTAGAAAACAAATAGTAAACCTTTATCAGTAATTATGTTACACATAAATGGAACAATCTGGATCCAAAGATCCTATCACCTGATACCAATTAATAAAACACAGAGGAGCAAAACAGATAGGACAACTAGAAAACAAATAGTAAACCTTTATCAGTAATTATGTTACACATAAATGGAACAAAATAAAATGAGGAACTGAATATATTACACTGATGAAAGTTCCAGTCATGTTTAAGATTTAGTTCTTAAATTCTATGGCTTCCCTTTGGTGTATTTCTACTGGTAGAAAAAAATCTCTTGAGGGAAAACCTATTTTTAATTGGATAAATTTATACTCTGTACTAGAAAGGAATTAAATTGAGAAGTCTTACAATTTTGCAAGAACTAAATGTGGTAAAAAATTCAAAAGAACCATAAATAGATGTAATTTATTTGACAAGTTTTATATTTGCCAAAGAAATGAACTTTAAATGAAGGCATAAAGATAGTATCTATGGAAACATTTGGTCTAAAATGTTTACACATTTATATATGAGAAATAGAATTAAGATTGTCCTCCACTTAAATTGTGCTGGGTTCATTTGACATCTCAACATTATTACAGAGGTTATTTTCTCATACATACCATGGTAACATAAAATAGTCAATACAAGTTCTCTATATTTTCAAATTTGTTAACAGCAAAATAAAAATTTGAAGAAGAATCCAATTTTAGGAAGAGATAAAGTTTTAAAAATTTTGTGTAAACAGCTAAGCAGCAGATTAAAGCAATATATAAAGTATATTGAGAACAATCTGCTTTTGCAGTGTTTAGACAGCCAACACAAAGAGGTTCCTATTGTTTTCCTTTAGCAAGGCACATGTATGTTATTTTTACTATGAATTCTATTTTGAAACTCACGTATTGATAAAACAGTTTTGTGGACCCAGCCATGTCATGTAATCAGTTTGTTAGCCAGGGAACAATGTTTTCAAAATCATGAGCATTCATTCTTTTGGTCTCCCCCTTACTCTTGGAATACCCTTGTTGAAACAGTGAGATTTGTGTCCATGGAATCCCAACAGCTGTGGCTCTGCACGTGGCTGGGTGACAGGGCAGGGTCCCTCAGCAACAGAACATGGAGGGCAGCACCACATCCAGGGCCCTGACAACTCCAGAGCCTGCCAGGCACAGAGTGGGCTGCAGAGGGGTCCTGCAAAGGCCCTGGAGTGTCTAAGGCTCTTCATTATTAAAATCCAGAGGCTGAGGAATTTATGAAGAGAGCCAAGTGGAGGCAAATAACTGCATTGGTGAGAACCTGTGACTCCAAAGCCCAGAGTTCACCTTCTCATGGAGATCAAGCTCCTCTGCTATTTGGAAAGGTCACCAGGCCACTTGGACTATCAAGCAGCCCCAAAGGCTGAGCCTCCCCATTTCCCTGCACAGACTGTCTGTGTGGTGTGACAGTCAAGGTGGGGATGACCAGCACTCCATCTCTGGACACAGCACACTGCCCACCTGAGGCCTTTCTAATTAAAGTGATGGACGGGCATCTCCTGCCTTCTACCTAGGATCTTGAGCACTGGGGAGGGACCCACACCCAGTGCCCCATCTGCATCCACAGGGCAGCCTTGTCAGGCTGTCGATACACAAGAGTCACATGTCAGCCGAGCCTGGGATCCGGCACTGGAGGTGCTTTACTGTAGCAACCACACTTTTGTCTTTGTGCTGCAGAGTCATGGGCAAATGAGACAGGACGCCTGTCCTTTGGAGAGGCCAGCTGAGGCAGCATGGCTTTTGGATTCAGTCCCATAGGGACAGATGGGAAATAGGAGCTGTCTGGGATTGGCTCCTGGTAAGCCCTGAAACCCTGTGCCAGTCTGTGTCCGGGAGCCTGCAACACAAAGCCACAGACAGACCAGTGAGATGGAAGGTTCTCTTCAGCTCACAGATCTGGGATGTGCTGTTCTGGAACTTGCTGTGCCCCAGGAATGGCATGGGCATCCTGAGGATAGGCAGTGGGCACGGGGCTGTGTGGCTGACGGTCCCTTTCCCTCTTCTTCTTATCCAGCCCCCAAGGATCACAGTGGGGTGCACCATGGGGGCTTTGTCAGAGCCCAAGCACAGCCCCAGCCTCACCTCTAAACCAGATTAAGGTTCACCCATTTAATTACTCACCTCAGGATTAAGGCTCCACAAGTGGAACCTTCAGGGACCTGAGCACAGCCGGAGCTGAGCACCCCAGGGCTGCGTGGGGTGAAGACTGTTGAGCTCCCCATCTGTTCGCTTACTGCAGAGACCCCGACACGAGGGCTTCCGCCCACATCCAGGAGGGCACGAGGACACCCTGTCTGGGCTCTTACCACACCATGAAGGAGGGATCAAAACTGTCCCAGGAGCCTCTGCAAGGGGCAGGTGTGCAGGGCACCTGGGCTGCCTAGGCACTGCAGCCTTGCTGACTGATGACTCCAGCCCGCAGGCCCAGGCCCAGAGCTGCTGCCCATGAGAAGCTCAATTGTGACCTGACATGGTGGCCCAGGCAGCCAACAGCTATGTCCTGGTGTCCATGCTCCAGGCAGCTGACGAACGTTCAGAATATGGGGTCGGGCCTGGCGGGCATGCTGACACTAATGCTTGTTACCCCCATGTAATGGCAGCAGGTATCAGCTATCACTGTGACACACACCAAGGAGAAGGTACTGTATTGATTTCATTTAAAATCTCTGTGCCATTGAGAGCAGCCTGGAAGTTTGCCCACCCTCACTAACAGTGACCTTCATGATGATGAATGAAGCTTCTCTGAGCCCACCACCCTCCGGGTGCCCAAGTCAGGGCAGCCTGACTGAAACTTTTGTACCTTGGCAAGCCTGTGGCCTGTGAAAGGACAGAGGTGAGCAGCGTCCTCACTCTTGGACCCAGGGACCCACCAGATGTGGCAATGCCTGATCCATGTGGGGCCTGTTGCTTCTCTAACCCAGGAATGTCTTGGCTAAGGTGAGGTAAGTTCCCATTGTAGCAGCTCACAGATCACCCTGGTCCCCTGGGGTAGTAGCAGAGCTGGCTGGGTGCAGAGAGGTGTAGCTAGTGGTCAGCAGGTGTGGGGGCCAATGCAGAACACCATGGGCATGGTCTGTTGGGGGCTCACGTGGGCACTGCAGCATCAGAACAGCTGCGTTCCTGCTGGTGTTCCGTCATGGAAAGCAGAAATTCTAAGCCTGGGGGACGGAGCTGTGTCGAAGCTGTGAAAAGCAGTCGTGCCTGGGGTGCTCTCCCAAAGTGGGTACAACTAAGCTGGGGATGGCTACAGCGTGAGCAGAGGAATCTCAGGTGGGAAACGGGGCTTTGGCTGAGGAACTGGGGGCTACCAGGCTGCCAGGGCCTTTAGGGTCTGAGTTCAGAGGCTGCATGTCCAGCCCAGCTTGACACCTCCAAGTGTTCCCAGGTGTTCTCTGCTGCCTGTCTGGACCCAGTGTCCAGCCCTAGCCCTTCAGGCTCCTCCGGTGGATTTATGGGCCTCAGATCCAAGCCTACCTCGTGATTAGTGGCTGAAGAGCTGGGGAAAGCGAGCTGATGGTGAGGAGCCATGTGCCCAGGGCCCTGATCTGGCCAAGCCCCCATGTGGATTGCTACCCATGTGACTAGCCATCTCTCAAGGACAGAGAAGGACCACAGCTGGCTTTACTGCCGGTCCTCAGTGGTGCCCGCTCTGCCTGGCAGCCCACACCACAGCACTCTGAGAGCAGCACTCCAAGAGAACGAGCTCTTCCTCCAGACCACACTCTGGAGAAGTATTTGGGACCAGACACAGCCCTTGGCCACTTCTAATTTTTAAGTATGTTGTTTTATTGGCAGTGAGCTTCCAGACAGAAAAATGCCAACTCCTAAAAGTGTGGCTGGCTGGGTTTGCACAGCAGCCACACAACAAGCTCCAGCCATGTGGTGTATCGGGCCGTCACTGGGCTGCAACCGTGCCGGAGCCACTCAACTTCCACTCCCAGTGACATCCGCCTGCACCTGTGCAGGGAGGATGGCATGTTTCCCATAGAGTTGGGTGTGACATTTTGCCTGGGAGTCACCCTGCCAGTGTTCGCCGCTTAGCCATCTTGCTGTGCTGTGGAACTCAGATGCCCCCAGGGTCTTGTCCTGCAGTCAGTGGCACTTCCTTGTGGGGATGTCTCCTTTGAGAGCCCCAAGTTCTCACACATGACTTTGCCAGGTTCCTCCCTAGAGTGGCCACTGTGTAGTCTCCAGCTAGTGCCTGCAGGGGACCATCTCAGCACCCCTGCCCACACCATGGTAAGCACAGGCTGTGCCCTCTGCTGCCCTCCCCAAGGAGCTGACAGGCCCAGCACAGTCCACAGCCCCTTTACAGATCACCTGTCCAGGGCTTTGCTCCTGTCCTGTCTGCTTCTGGGTTTTCCCATGGATGGCGGGTGGGACCCTCTCTTAGCTTCCCAAGTTGTTTAGTTGTTAATTTTCCTTTATGTATTTTGCAGCATTTTCTGTCATTTGCTTTAGTGTTAATTTTTGTTGTTTTTAATTTTTATTTTCCTTCCTATCAGCTCCTTAGTTGTATACTTCCTAACTCCTAGAAATTATCAGACAGGTTCAGGAATTTTAAATAGCATCCTTCACTTATTCCCAAATAAACTTTAAAAATAAAATGCATTTGTCTGTTTTATATAATATACATTATATAGCACACTGTCATGTGCTATATAATATTAGTTTATATAAATAAACTAGTATTTTATCTTTGCATTATCAGCACAAATAATGCCATCCTAACCAGTCTTAGTGTGACACAGGTCTGAGGACACTGAGACACCTCTGCTCCTTGGCCCCGGAGGCGTTCACTGTAACTCTCCAGTGTTGGACCTTGCTGCAGGACCAGTCTTCTGTGTGTTCCCAGGCTGATCGGGCACCCTCCATGCCTTCTGTTTCCACTTCTCTCTTGCTAGAGAGCTTTCATGAGCATTATTGTTGGCTCACATGTTTTGGCTGCAAATTTTCTCAGACCTGATCTATTTGAGTATGTCCCCGCTTTCCATTTGAGAGGATACAGCCACTGGGCATAGAATTCTAAACTGGCAATTATTTTTCTTAGCACTTCAATAATCTCATTCAATTGTCTTCTGCCTCCCAGTTTTTTTCTGCTCTGAGAGCAGCTATCAGGTTTCTTTCTTTGAAAATAATGCTCCTTCCCCACGTCTCTCCCCTGTTTCTTTCTTTGTAGGATTTGGGCTGCAGTGCGATACACAGAACATGGAAATGACCAGCCTGACTGTTTTCAGGCCCCATACTGTCTACCCAAGGGTGTCCTCCCTTCAGCCTGAACCTGGGTGTCCAACGGACAGCAGCTCCTAACTCCGCCAGCCTGGGCACTCACCATTCCCCTTCCCTTCTCAGAGGCCTCCACTCCTTCAGGGAGTGCATGGTAGTGGACCTCAGGTGTCTGTCCCTGTGAGACCGGGGTAATTCACCCCTCATAGTGCCCGAGCCCATGCACTGTGCAGTATGTGTCAGTTTCCTTCTTGGCCACAGCTGAATAAATCCCACCACACTGTGTGGACAGCCTGAGGTTTGCTTGCCTTTCCTCTCTCACGCTCTTGGGCTGAGTCTATGTTTTAGCTGCTACAAATAATTCTGCCATGATCAGGGTATGTGCACATCTCTCAGAGACTCTGCTTCCAGTAGTTATGGGAACAAATCCAAGAACAGAATCTCTGGGTCATATGGAAAACATGGCTTTTTTTTTTTTAAGACAGTTGTATTTTCCCTAGTACTCCTGTACACTCCTATAACAGGGGACACGCGTGACAGATGTGGTGGCTCACGCCTGTCATCCCAGCACTTGGGAGGCGGAGGCAGGAGGATTCCTGTGAATTCAGGTCTAGCCTGGGCTACATAATGAGCTCAAGGTCAGCCTGAACTACAAAGCAAGATCCTGTCTCAAAAAACAAACAAACAAACAAACAAACAAAAAACACCTAAAACTAAAACAGTGGACAAGCATTCCACCTTCTCCACATCTTGCCACCATGGATTCTTTTTCTTTTTGTAGTGGCCATCTGAATGCGGAAATGATGTCCCAAGTGTTCTTAAGGAATTTCTTTCCATCTTTGCTTTTCATAGTTTTATGACAATGTGTCTCTTGATGGTTTCTCTACTTCCTCTACTGGGGTTTAAGAACAAGTCCTTGGCTCTGTGACTCGGTGTGTTTGGTGTGTGGAAGCTCTCAGCTAGAGAACCTTAAAGTACAGCCCATCAATTTTCTCTTCCTGTCCCCATCTCAGCCACATTCCTTAACTACCTCCCACACATCATCTACATTCTAATCTGTTACTATCTTTTTTCTTCTTGTGCCCAGCTCTGGCTACCTTCTCCTCACTCATTTTCCTCTTCACTAATGTTCTCTTTATTCACATCTGATTTGTTTCTGAATCCATAAAATAACTTCTTGATTCAATTATTTCCCAGATCCATTATTTTCATTGGACTATTTCACACTTTCTACCTCTTTGTTAAAATGCTTCATCTCATCAGCTGTCTTTAAATATCCTTAATAGTCGTTTCACCTTGGTATATCCCCTTACCTATGCCTTCCTTGGGATTTTTTTCTATACTCCACATCTCCTGGGTTTTGGTTATTGGGATTCTTGCTAGCATATTTGGTAATTTTTGGTGGAACATTGACATTTTGCCTGTACTATGTGAGACCTAGCCTGAGGTTCTGGGTTTATCATCTTCCTGCAATGTGGTTCTTTTTGCTGCAGGTGGTCAGTCAGGGGGGTGGGAAACCAGCCTAGAATGGAGCAAGCAGGCCCCCAGGGAGCCTGATACATCCCCTGCAGCCATCCACTGCCCCCTGGCTGCACAGGCTGCTGCTCTTTCTCAGCCTCTGGGGTGGGGGTGGGGGACATTCTGTTCAGAATGCAGAGGTCTTCCCTTTGAGCTTCCAGAGTTTGCTTTGACACAGGTAAGTGACCATAGAACTCTTCTTCCTGTCTGCCCCAGCTAGTGGACCAATGGCCAACATCTGCTGGTTTCTCAAGCTGACCATTTCTCAGGTTCTCAAGGGACAGAGGATGACTCCCTGCTGGCCTCTTCCCTGCAGAACTTCCAGAGGATGAGGGAGAGAGAGACGAGCACTTTGTGATACTTTCAAGGAAGGCTCAGCCATCACTTCATCCTGTCAAAAGGAAATAATAGTCCATATAGCAGGTGAGAGTACAAAATCCACATGACAGTCCATTCAGGAGGGGCCCTTTAAAGGGTTGCTGATGTCCTGCAGCTGCCTGCCCCTCAGAGCTTCAGATCCGTGTCTTTTAACTTCAAAGTCTTTCTGAAAAGCTGGGAGACGCAGTTTTCTCAATCCATTCTGCAGATAGACAGAGACGGAAGATGCTGTCAGCAAGCACATTCTCCCTCCGTGTTCCCGATGAGGAGAGTTGGGAGGAGCTGCCTTTACCCAGGACCCCAGAGTCACCCTGACCCCGAGTTCCCATCTTCACACCTCTCCTTGTGAGCACACAGAAGGAAATATGCCAGAATGTGTCTTTCACAGAGATATTTCGAAGAAAAAATACAGACAAGGAAAGTCTGCAGGCACAGAGACTTTAGGAACATCCACCTGTCACATAGCGTGAACCTGCTTTAGATCTGATTAAAACCAAATGTAGCCGGGCATGGTGGCTCACACCCGTCATCCCAGCACTCGGGAGGCAGAGACAGGAGGATTGCTGAGTTCGAGGCTTGCCTGTGCTACATAGTGAGCTCAGAGCTAGCCTGAACTACAAAGTGAGACCCTGTCTCAAAAAAAAAAACCCAAATATAAAAAAGAATGAACTGTCATTTATGAAACAATGGGAAAGCTGATGGTTGATTTTAAGGGTTTTTGACATAACCTCAAGACCCATTATCATGCCTAAAATTGCAAGTCCTTACTTTTAGAAAGGCAAAAATACTTGCAAGAGATGGCTTATGATGTCTTGACTGTGTTTCTAAAGAAGAGAAGGGAAAGGGGACTTTATGGGAGTTTAGATCAAGAATGGATGCCGGGCGTGGTGGCTCACGCCTGTAATCCCAGCACTCGGGAGGCAGAGACAGGAGGATTGCTGAGTTCGAGGCTTGCCTGGGTTACATAGTGAGCTCAGAGCCAGCCTGAACTACAAAGCGAGACCCTGTCTCAAAAAAAAAAAAAAAAAAAAAAGAATGGAGGCAGGTTGGCCCTGGGCCTTGCCTGAAGCGTCCCATACTCTGCATGTTTTTGTTTATGTTTGAAATTCTACTTAATGAAAAGCTTAAAATGTGCCAAGAGTACATCAGCATTTCTAAGACTTCAGTACTGGGCCAATGACTATTTTCGTTATTTCTTTGGTTTTAATTTTTTAAATTCCTGAGTAAACCTGTTCCACTTCTCAAGGAGCTGTGAGGGGCAGATGCTGCCAAGTCTGTGCCCATCTCTCCTTCACAGCAGGGGAAGCAGCCTCCTGTGGGCAGGTGCTCGACATCTCAGGGCCACCAGAGAGGCAGTGACAGTCCAACACAGGGCAGTTTGTCCCGTGCCCCATGCTCCGTGCAGTCCGCCAGTCAAGCCCTCATCTTGGAGGGCGGGTACAGGGTGGACACTTTGTCCAGAAGCAGAGTCCTTGCTGAAGCCATTCCTAGAGAGATGCCCTGCTGCCCACCCACCCCCATCGCTGGCAGAGCGGGCACCTCCTGGCTCAAGCCTCACTGGACACTCAGTGCAGACCGGGAAAGCACTGGACGTTACAGGCACCGTCCTCTCACCTGGGGAGGCAGCACCCTTGCCAGCTTTATGTCGAGGGAGCCAGGGCCAAAGGACCAAAGTGCAGTGTGTCCTTGACTACTGTAGGCGGAGCAGAGTCACAGTCTGACCGGAGCGAAGCCCTGGCGGAGTCTCAGCCCACTCCCCGGTGTGGTGCCCAAGCCACTTCCTGGCCACATCAGCCCTCTCCCGTCTACACCCAGGACACTCTAAGGCGATGGGTGAGGCCCTCCCCTGGCAGTGTGGGGGGCAGCTAGAGAGGTGTTGAGCAGGCTTCCAAGGCCTAACCCATCTCCGCTTCTCAAGAGAATAATAATAAGTCTTCGGGCTATTGGAAAGTGATTCTGTCTTCCTGTGTTGGGACCACCATCCTGCCTGGGATTCAGGGGCTTTACCTGCGGCATGAACCTGGAGACCTGACACAGGGCAGGTGACCTCTCTGTGGGCGGCTACAGGGATGCACTGTAGCAGGAACGGGCAGGGACCCAGAGCATCTGCCATATGGGGAACACACAAGGTCTCCCTGGTACCACCATCCTCCAGTGTCAGGAGTGGCAGAGCTGTAGTACAGGGGGCCACCATGAGAAGGTCTGTCTGTATGTCTGTGTGAATGTTTATATATAGGAGCACACGTGGTACCAAGTCGCTGCTCACGGCAGAGAAAGGCAATTTTTAGAAAGCATCTGTTCAGTGTTCTCAATAAAATTCAGGGAACTCTGAACAGAGAGGAAGAGTGAGATAACGAAGCGACAGACGAAGATGAAAATGGAACTGGCTGAGAGGCTTGGGCTATGCGGGATGGGAGGGGAGGCCGCCTGGCCACACTTGGGACAGACGTGACGGCCGTCTGTCTGTTGGTTCCGCTGCCCAGAAATGGCACATATTGCCCGCTCACAGCATGAGAATCTTAAAAATACAGGGAGCACCTCAAAAAGGTGATGGGATCTCTTCTGCTCCTCATTGTGGGGCAGGGCTCTGAGCCCAACAGGTTGGGTTAGATTTGTGGGCAGGAACAGCAAGGAGAGGTAGTGTCTCTCCTATCACAGACCCTGCCCTCCCTCCTCTCCCTGTACAATGAATGCTCTTACCCTCACAGACAGGAGCCCAGGACGGTGTTAGAACTGGGGTGCTTGTGTTGCAACCCCTGGTGGCCCCCAGAAATAACCCCTCCATCCTACAGTGTCCCACCAACTTTCACCTGTGTTGTCCATACTTGTGTCCCCAAACCCCAGCCACCAGAGAAACCCAGCTCTCAGCTGGGCCCATGCTCACAGAGAAGCCTCAGCTCTCTGGGTCTCTTTGGTTCCGCTCTCCCAGGCTCTTGGTGTCTTTCCTGAATTCTGCTGGGTTCAAAGTTCCAATCAGCATCTTTATTTTGGCGATTTAGCCACTAATCTACCTCCCTTCTCTGCTCTATGGAGCAATAGTCACAAGGAAGCAGTTCGGCTTCTCAGCAGTAGCCACACATGGCTACAAAGTCCCAGGGTCCAGCAGAAGACACTGCAAAGGGGCAGGGCTGGATGCCATCATCCAGAGGGCATGAGGTAAGGAGAGCAGGAGAAAAGATTAAACTATAGCCACAGGCAGCCAGAGAGGATGAACTGGAGGGGACCAGAGCATGCAGGTGGCTATTACTGGTTCTGGGGCCTGTTAGGCACCTATAATGCCACAGGCAACAGAATGGTGCCACTAGGGAACATGCTGCCCGATAGCTGCACCCCAGCCCTGCCCTACCCCCAGAGATCCACAGAGGACCCTAAAGTCCTCTGTGCCAGCAGCTCTTCTGCTTTCTACAGCCAGGGAGGTATCCACAGGGGAAATTGAGGTGCAGCCAATGAGACTCCTTGTGTAAGGACACATGGCCCCAGCCTCAGGCTTGCTCCACAGATGCCAGCCATGTTGAATACACAGCACAGAGAAGGTGGGCTGCTAGAGAGGAGCAGCACCATGGTGCCTGCCTGCCCTCAGGAAACACGACCACGTTGGGTGCCAGACCAGTATTTAAGGGCACTTTAGATCTTCCCAGGTGAAGGGCTGGGTCCCTGGACAGCTCAGGTCCCAGCCCCATTCAGTACCACTCCTAAACTGTGGCTGAGTTTGAGATGGGAATGGACAGACCTGGGTGGCTCCCCTAAGGGACTGCTGGGGCTCTTAGCCACAGGGCCCAGGCTGACCATAGGTCTCCAGGTCTGGTGCCTCTTTGCCTTGAAGGCATCATTCAGAGCGCAGAGCTCCATTCATGCCCCTCACTGTACCGGCTCAGTGAGCAGCAGACTCCTGTGGGCCCCATGCCTGGCTGGGGAACCTCACCCCAACTCTAAGCCCTGGACAGCTCCCTGGCCAAGGGGCCTCATTGCCAGGTGGAAGAAGGTATCTCCTCAGTCCACCTCCTAGTAACCTCTGAGAAGCTGCTGGACCAGCTCATCCTGGGCCCCTTTACCCCTTCAGATTAGCTGCATACAAGCAGGGCCAGGAGAAGCAGGCCTCATGTCCTCCCGGGGGTGGGGACCCAGACTGGCAGGGACAGAGTCCTCTGTGGATGCCAAGAGCCATCAGGACTACTAAGAGGCTGCCTTTGGGACGTGGCTATTCCTGCTCAAGGTGCCCTTCTTGTGCCTTGGAAATAGTTAAGACACAGGCAGGGCACAGTGGGGTCCAGGGAAGCCTCTCTGAGGGTGGAGACTGCATCCAGCACTGCCCACAGCTCTCTCTCCCGCCAGATCCACACAGGGACACTCACAGGGGACCCGCATCCTTGACTCTATGCAACCAGCAAGGCAAAGACACACGGACAAATGTGCAGAAGTGAACAGAGTTTCCTTCTGCTGGGACTTAGGAGGGCACCAAACCCAGTGCTCAGGCCTTTGGGAGAAGCTCCCCAGGGCTCTCCCACCCTCCCTCCCTACACCCCTGAAAATCTGCAGGTGATAAGAGAAGTGAAAGGCCTTGGAGGTGCTTTAAAGCTGGCGCTGGTGACACCAGGGAGAGTTGGTTAGCCCAGGAGCTGTGCTCAGTGGTGCTGTGCCCAGAGCCGTTTTCAAATCCACACCAGTCTAATAAATGCTCTGAACTTCTCCAAAAAAGTGTTGAACTCCATGTGTATCTTTGAAAATGTAATCTTGCTCTTGGTAGAAAGGATACATGCCCAAAGTAGGAACAAATCACACAATCCAGAAAACAAAGTGGAAAAGTCCTCCAAGCTCAACCATGTAGATATAACCATGGCCCATGTTGGTTCCATGTCCTTCCCCCTACAAAATTAGTACTGGTGAAGCTGAGTGCTTCCTCCAGTGCCAAGATGGTGGCTCAGGAAGCCAGGTCCCCTGATGGGAAGCAAAGTCACACAGGAAGATGAGGGGAAACATAAGCCCCTTCCTGACACATTGGGGAAGTCACAGTTAGGAGAGGACACTATGGTTTCCCAGATAAACAGCGCTTGTGATTTTTCCATACATGCACGTTGCTCCTAAATTGGCTTTTTTTCTATCAACAATATGTTATAGGGAGAGTTCAGTTTCAAAAATAGATACATACACAGTTGCTGTTAATGATTTTCAATGTATTTAACATAGTTTATGAGCCCATCTAGACTAATAAGCATTGAGAGATGGCTTTGGTTTATGTTTTCTTGCATTTTATAAATAATATGATCTATAAATCTTTTTTTTTTTTTTTTTTTTGCAGAACCAGGGATTGAACTCAGGGTCTCACACTGCCAGGGAAATGGTGGCACCACTGAGCTATGTCCTAGGCCTGGTCTCTAATTCTAACAGCAACTCTTCATTAATCACCCAAGAAGCCTCAGTAGCAATGGAATCTTCACATACTTTGTTAGTATTTCTGATCTAGAAGGTAGTTTTAAAAATTTCATTGTTACATTTGCATGTATTTCCTATAATTGTTAAGCTTTTGCATTTTTTGTTGTTTATATCTGCATTGTGTTTACATGCATTTTGCTTGTATATACACTGTCGTTTCTTCTGTTTGGACATAACAAAACTCACTAAATTTCCCCGAATTCACTAAATTGGTGCTTGGTATGAGAGGTACTGCCCTCTGTGTGTGAGAAGGGCGGCCCCAGAGCCATGCCTGTCCCCCCCTTCTGGCCTGTCTCACACACTGCAGCACGTGCTTTCCCACACCACACTTACCAATCATTTTCACTATGATTTCTGGAGCTGGAGACATACAAAACAAAAGGTTTCTCCTTCCAAAAACTTCAATGTTATTCAATTCTGGAACATTTCCATTTTAGTTTTTCCTATTTAATTCTTTGATGGGTCTGAATTTATTTGGTTTTGAAGATATTGGGCTCAAACTGTGTTATTTCTCCATGTGCCAAGCTGTTTGTCCCAAAATATTTTTCTGCAGAATAAAACCAGTTTTCTTACTGCAAGAGCCTTCTTTCTGCCTGGAGCTGATCTGTCTGTCTGTCCAGCCCTGCAGTCTGCCACAGAGTCTCGAGGACATTGTTTAAATCCCCATGGGCCAGTCTTTGGACACGGTTCTTCCACAGGATTCTTTTGTCTGAGTATATGGGTTTTCTTTTTCCATTTTAGGGTCAGGGATCTGCTGGAGCCAGCCGGACAAAACAGCGGGGTTGTGAAGTCGAGGGGCGCGGATTAAGAAAAGAAAAGACAGGAAAATGGGCTCGGGAGGACCTCTCAGTCAATACTGAGCAGGCCCTGAGTTTATTCTTCAGTGCTCTTTTATAGTATTTCTAGCTACAGTGCTCACGTGCAAGGCTTTCAGTAGACAATGTAGTTAGTGGTTAACATATAGGTTTAGCATGATTAGAATCTAAATCTACAGGAACTCAAAATACAAAGATAACTTTGTCTGGCAGAGAGTACTTAAAAACTTCCCGGAATGTGCTCTCTGCTCCTAAAACTTCTCCCCAGGTGATATGCAAGTTTCTTATACTAAAGACTGGCCCAGGCTCTCAAGGCACAAGTCTTTGTCTCTTAGAATACTTCCCTATTTCCTATTGAGAAGCTAGTTCCCTTTGTCATTTTATTTAATCACTAAACATTGATGCAGTCAGTAAGTCAAGCAGAGATTGTATTAGAGGAAGAACAGCAAGCTCCTAAGAGAAGAAGCAAGGGAAGGCAACTCTGGGCCAGAGGTTATCATAAGACTTCTTTCATCAGGCATCCCAATGCAGCGATCCAAAGGTCGCAGATCATCTTAGGAGCTGGGCAGCACTGTTTGGTATAGTGCAGATCTCACAACTGCTAGTTGGTGCAGCACCCAGTGCAGATCTCCAGGCCTGAAAAGAGTCTCCACTAGCAGGGTCTGCTTCCCACAGGGATCTTTGAACTTTTTACAGTGAGCATTATCTTGTCACTAGAAAAGTGGATAAATACAGAAAGAGATAACTCAGATCCCAGAGCCCACCCCTAAAATCTCCCCTCTACCCCCAGCTACCAGCCTCGAGGGACTGCTATCTCCCCAACTCCACCTCCAGAAATCCTGCCCCCAAAGATCATGCTCAGGGCACAGCACCCTCCCCAGGTCCTTTCTAGTATGCAGCCTAATCCAGATGCCTGGCATCCCCAGTATGAGGACCTTGCTGGCCCTCCAAGTCTTCTCTCCTCATGCAGGCCCTCGATCGTGTCCTTAAGGTCAGGCCTGGTGTCCCAGCCCATGCCTGAGTTCCCCCTGGTCTCTGGGCTGTGCAGACTCTCCAAAAGGGGCCACCACCCATTCCTCCCTCTTTGTTTTTGGTGCTGGAGGCTGGGCTGCTCCAGTGACGGGTTGATGATGGAAAGGAGTGGAAGTGACCAGACAATGATGGGCTCCATCCTTTCATGTCCCTCAGTGGTGGCACCAGCTGTCACTCTCTACCACCTGCACATCCTAACCCAAGTCCTGTGGAAGGTTTGCTTCCATGTGAAGGCACTCAGCCAGTTTCAGCTCTTGTTTGGCCCATGGCCTGGTGATCTACAACTACCCCACACTCAGTGGGTTCCACAGAGTATATCATAGTAATGATACTTGGACACAGTAGCACTAACAAATATTTCTTCTCCTTGTTCTGCAGTGACTCTTGTGCACATATGTCAGTAACGGGCTCTCAAACCAACCCAGTGAGCTCTGGTGCTACATGAATGGGTGAGAGGCCTTGTGCTGTCTATTTAGTCTCTTGGCTGCCCTCTGTCCCTAAGCTGTGGGCTGACAGGGCTGTACATCCCTGTCACCTGACCCCCTGGAATGCACCAGTTGCATGTTTGTCCTTTTTCCATGGCAGCCGGCCCTGGGCACTGGTTAGCATTCAGCAGCCTCAGCCCTTTTCGGGCAGCTCCCTTGGCAAGGTCAGAAGGGGCCTGTCTCCTTCATGAAAGCAGCAGTGTGACAGATACACCTTCCCCACTCTGTGGGTATCCGCTATAATCGTGCAAATAGGTTTAGAGCGAATAAGCTTCAAGCACAAAGAGGGGCCACATGAACAGAGGTTTAACCAGACTTTTTCAGGGGTGCTGACCAGGTGGTCTGTGACACTCCGCTGCTGGGTGAGGAGCCTCCTGAGGCCACCTGGGCTTTTCCATGCCATGTGCAGCAGCACCAAGCCTCAGGGTGTGCCTCGTGGTCCAGAGTGGGGGACTGTCAGTCCTGACACTCGGCATCACTGCCAGCAGCAGGCCATGTGGACCAGGGACACCCAGAACTGGTGCAAGGGCAAGAGTGTGAATGGCTTCAAGGTGTGGCTTCCTGTCAGCCCTTCCCTAACGGCACCAGCTGGCTCCTCTGCATCCTGGGTGGACACCCTCAGCCTGATGAGTAGGATGAGGACACCGCTGGACATCCCCAGCCTTCTCTGTCAGAAGGAGGAGCTTCTTGGAAGGAACCTAGCCACAATTGTCTCAGGAGGCTGGGCATGAACCAGCAAAAGAGCTCACTGGGCCTGGCAGCTTGCTTCTCAGACTCCCTCTCTCCCCACGGAGCCCAGACCTCCCCTGCACCCTGAGCCCTGGGCCCTGGGGCATGAGCAGCTTCCTGCAGGGCTCTGAACAGACACAGAAGCCACATAGATACAAGAGAGGGCTGAGTGTGAAAGTCAAGCCCTTGGCCACAAGCTTGGCACCCCTAGAACTGGCATCTTGGGTCCTTGGAAGCAGAACCGAGAAATCTCTGATGCCAGGCAAAGTGAAAGGCTTCAGCGCTGGAAAAGCCAAAGCTCTCTTCAAATGTGCTGGCAGTAACACGGTGCTCCAGTCACAGGCAGCAGTGAGCAGACCAGAAGAGTGTCCATCTCCGAGGGTGCCTAGCTGCTGATTCCCTGGTTTGTACCCTTCTGTTAGGGCAGCCAGCCTGGGCTCTGTCCCTACCCCACCCATGACTAAAACATGCCCCATTCCATGTGGGGCCCATTGCCCTGGCCCCAGGGACCACCAAGCAAGGAGCATCTGGGCACTGTGTGAACCTCCTTTCCCAGGGGCAGTGACTGCACTTGGACATGCTGGGTGGGCCTTGTGGGCTTCTGTGACGCAGCCCTCAGCCACATCACAGTTCCGGGGAACAAGGAGGCTGTGGTGGGTGCCCAGAGTGCAGAAGCGCTGTGCACCAGCATGGTGGGCACAGTCTCTTTACTTCTCCTCCACTTCCTTCCACTGCACTGTGCAATGGCCTCCCTGTGACTGGCAGGCATTTGGGCCAGGGTGGCATCCCTCCTTCTGACCCTCATGGCCCCCTGTGGATGATGTCTAGAGTCCTTCCTGCTGCTGTTCCATTGCTCTGTCCTTCCAGCATTGTAATCTCCGAAGCTATTTCCAAATGTCGCTGCTCTGGAAAATAGGCTTCACTCTGCTCCACGTAGGGAGAAAAGAGGAGCTGCCGTCCATGCCCCACAGTCTGCAGTTCCACTCTGTGGGCTTCAGCGGTGGGATGGATGAGGCTTGAGAGACACCCAGGGTCTTGGGCTGCCCTTGTGCGCTGAGCCCAAGGGTGCCCTGGGAGGCTGCAGCCCGACACACACACCTGACCTGCATGGTCACACTCACACACAGCAACGTCGGCTGCGATGGTTCCTCTGAGTTCATGATCACAAAGTACCATTCGCATCCTCCCTGCACCCAGAATAAGGCATGGTGTGGCCAGCCGGGCACCTGGAACACCTTGAGAAGCCTCCACTGGCTTCTGCCCAGTTCCTCACATGGCCTGCTCCTTGGCCGTGGAGGCTAGGTTCCCTCCTCACAGTGGTACCAAGAGAGGTGCACAGGCTCTACAGGGAACTGTGTTCCAGGTGGCTGGGATACAGCGCCCCAAAACCCAGCAGGCCTCGCTTTGTCCCTCCATCCCAGTCACTGTCCTCTTGCTCCCTGAGACACCTGCCTGAGGCCCACGCCCTCATGCCAGGGTGATAGACTTCTCTACTCTGTGCCTCCCCACAGCCCCAGCCATCCACAGCACCTTCCGCTGGTCATCAGGCCTCACGGAGCTTGGGTCCTCTCTGCTGTCCCGGCCCCACTCAGGCCGCTGTCACTAGTGCACCTCAGTATTCACCGCATTGTCACCCGCCTGCCCATGTCTCCAGTGCAGCAATAAGGCCAGGCATAGACCCTGCTGCATTTCTTTGCCCCCTGCTCATGCCCTGTGTGTCATCAGTGCCTGACCTGGGTGACCTGCTCTGAGCGTCTAGTGGGCCAAGCCCACCACTGGGCCAACAGCCCTCCCTG
Organism: Thryonomys swinderianus; assembly: GCA_004025085.1. NCBI lineage: Eukaryota > Metazoa > Chordata > Mammalia > Rodentia > Thryonomyidae > Thryonomys > Thryonomys swinderianus. The sequence continues at coordinate 17,902 of PVIC010027411.1, forward strand.
AGCTGCTGTGAACAGCAGGTCAGTCAGTACAAGATCTGCCCTCACGCTCTGTGAGGGGCTCTGCCATGCCCGGCAGCTGAGGAGACATCCTGCTCACAGTCTTCCACCAGCTGGTGTCCTTGGCCCTCTGGGTGCCCACACGGTCACCTCTTCTCCCCAGGAAGGTCTGCTGAAGGGACTGTGGCCCAGTGACCCAGGATCCCAATCCCCAATCAGTCTTCAGCAGTAAGGATTGTAAAAGCTTAAGCTGTTGCAGCAGGAGAACATTTTGCCAAGGTGGCATCGAAATGCTCAAAACAAACTTATTAGTTAATGCTGCCCATCACCATGACAACCAAACAGCAGAGAAACAAATCGTTAGTGCACAGATTTATTACCATGGAAGGGTTAGCGAATACCATTCTGGAGCTATAGTATTTTCCATTTTCAGTTGTAATAAAAATTTTTAAAAGCTAATTTAAAATCCAGCTGGAGAGGACAGTCCAGCTCATATCTCAATAAACGACCTGGGGCACAGGCAGGGCCCTAGGATGAGGAGGGCTGCTACCTCCCTGCTGGACAGAGACCAGCCACCTGGCCCAAGGTGGGTCCCGGCCTGGACTCTGCCCAATGCGTATCCCTAGCTTGTGTTCACGTGACTCTCCCCCTGACCAGTCAGGGGTCCTGGAGCTCCCCAGGGTGTGGTGTCCCCGTCCCAGCGACAGAGGAGGTGGGGTGGTGCTGCCCTTGGCTTTGAGCACCTTGAACTCCCTGAGAGGTGCCAGGAGCTCCTGCCTTCCCGCTGTTCAGTCTGGGGAGGAGTGGTTTCTCTGCAGAGCCCTGTGAACTGTGCCTAGTCCTTCTGCTGCTCTATCAGAGAGGCCATGGCACAGTGGATGGGTGGGTGTGGCTGTGGGCCAATAAAACTATTTACCAACAGGGCCGGATTTGACTCCAGACAGCTGTTCCCCAGCTCCACCTGGACCTGAACAAGAGCCGGTGCATGGGCCAGGCATGAATATTCATGTGTGAATGGTATGCATGAAGCGCCTCTCTGAGAGAACTTGCGGTATGGTAGTGACCCCTGTGGCAGCCACAGAGGGCTGGATGGAAGCCCGTGTGATGTATGCTGGCATGAGGATCCGGGTCAGGTGGTGCCAGCACGGCCCCCAGAAGCCTGGCAGACAGTTGTCGGCAAAGGACCAGGGCTCCCTCCTTCCCGATTGCCCTGTGGTCCCACTTGTCAATGGAACCCTGGGCCAGTCCAGGGATACGAAAGAGTACTCAGATTCCCAGAGGCCTGGGCTGCTCCCTGGAACCTGTATCTGCCACAGTGGCGGGGGAGGGGGGGCAGCTGGGCACCAGGGCTTCCCACTGCTTCCTTTTATTCTTTTTCTTTTTAGTTTTTTCCTTTCTTTCTTTCTTCTTTTTTTTTTTTTTTTTTTTTTTTTTTTTTTTTTTTTTTTTTTTTTTTTTTTTTTTTTTTTTTTTTTTTTTTTTTTTTTTTTTTTTTTGTTGTTGTTGTTGTTGTTGTTGTTGTTGCAGTACCGGGGATCAAACTTGGGCCCTTCTGCTTCCAAGGTAGGTGCAGTACCACTTGAGCTAAATCCTCGGCCCTCCCACTATTTCCAAAGGTCCCTCTGTGGCGCAGCCACTGGCCAGCAGTGATGACTAAGCCCTGGGCTGAGGAGTCTGGAGTCCTGCCGATGGAGGCATGGTGCCCATGGTGCCTGATGCTGCTTTTAATCCTGGAACCAGGGAGGACAGCAGTCAGCTCTGTCCTGGACTCCAGGGCTCCCCAGGGTGCAAGGAGCCTCAGGTACTGGAGAGGAGGATGGCTGGGGTGGAGGGCCAGGGCTGAGCGTGTTCCTGCACTCTGTGGCTGTGACAGAATCCCTGCCTCTGCACACTTGGTAAAGAGAAGCATGGCTCGTGGCACCACAAGTCCCCTGCTGTGTCACAACTCCATGAAGACTCAAGGGAAGGGGTGGTGCAGAAATGCCCAAGCACCTGGGCAGGTAGCTTTGTAACAACCCACTCTCCTGAGAACTAACCAGTTGCATGGGACCTAAGCCACCCACAAGAGGCTCATTAATCCCTTTTGAGGCTGACCTGATCATTCCCAGCATCCCTACCTCCTCCACATTGTTGCCCTGGGAGCCAAGCTCCCTGTGCAGGGCCCTGGAGCACACAATCCCCTGCAGAGCTGGCGAGGCCCTCGGTTGGTCCTGGCAGAGAGCAGACACAGGGGGAAAGGAATCCATGGACGCCAAGCAGGTTAAAGCCACAGTGAGGACAGGAGAGTGGGAGGGGTATTGAGGAGTGGACTCTGGACCACGCCCTTCATCCTTCTCCAGGTAGGAGGTGTGCAGTGGCTTGCCTGGTGCTGGGCATCCGGATGTGCCTCCAACCTTGCCCAGCTCTGTGGAGCTTTTGTCCTTGGGCACAGTTTTTCTCATGCCAGGCAGCGGACCATTGCTCACAGTTCACAGAGTTGCCAGAGACTTTGGCAAAGACTGGCTGTGCTTAAGAATGCTTATCCCAAGTGCTTCAGCCCTTTTTCTTGGGGTTACTAAGAAACACCAATGACTGGATTGTTTTTCCAATTCAAAATTGATACCACTGGCAGAAATAACATAAAATAAAGCCAACAAAAACTGGAGCTGCACCCATAAAGGTTTTTACAGAGGACAAAGTGAAGGAAAATTCACTGTTTACATTGAAAACTATGAAAATTAAAACAGGAAAAATGAGAAATCATCAACAGAAAATGAAGCTGACAGCATGTGAAAAGACACATGTTCAATTTAAGATTTCTATTGACAGAGGAATAAAAACTGTTGTCAACATTTAGATCTAGATCTTTGTGAATTATTCAAGAAATCTCTCTTTGCAGGAATAACAGCCTGCAATGAAAAGGCATTGGACCAGAAGGTACAATTGTTAAAATTAGATGTTGCAGGAACATGAACAAAAATTCACAAAAACCTATTGGTTAAGTCATGAATGAGAGGCAAACTGAGCCAGTGGACAGAGGGACATGTCGAGCAAATTCTTCCTTCCCATTGTCACTGGTGGTGTTGCCCTTGACTGACCAGCACCAGCAGCACATGAGGATGCCACACTGCCTCGCAGGACTGACCTCCCATCCTGCCTGCCAGGAGTGACATTCTCCATCTAGAAATAGCTCTGATCACTGCCTTTGGAGACAGGTGGCTCCTGAGCTCATCAGCCTGACACAAACGCAGGTGCCCGCACACGGGGAGTAGGAGACCCCATTTGGTAGAGCCCTGCTCTAAGGTTGGCCCTGTGGCCTGGTGGCTGTTGTCCCCTCCCTGCGCCCCATCACATCTTATTCTAAGACACCAACTGGTGGCAGTGCTTGTGCCACTACCTGGGGGCCTCAGACCACAGAGTGACAGTGTACAAGGACTGGTTCCTGCTGTCGTTTTGAGTATGAGTGCTATAGGCACAGGGTCACCTTAATTGTGGGCCAATCCCAGGGCCTCGCACTCCTCCAGGAGGGAGCCAACACTCGAGTCCTCAAATCCTAGAGAAAAATAAAAAATCCCCCGGGGAAAGCCCCGTGCCCCAGCCTGATGGCAGTTCGGGGCATGCGGCAGACTCGCCTCCACTGCAGGCACAGACCGGAACCCACCTGGCAGGGACCTGGCTGCCCATGTTGGCCAGGCCCGCTTAGCTCAGGGAGCATCACACCTGGCAGCAGCAATGGATGATCCCCATGTCCCAGAGCAGAGCAGAGCAGGCAGCTGCCAGGCACCCGCCCTTTCTCTGGCTCCTGAGTGCATTGTAGTTTCTGCTGGACCTGAGATGCTGCCTAATGCATTTTTTCTCCCAAAGTGCCGTGCACATTCCTGAGTGTGTGCTTAACCCGTCAGTTCCAAAGGGCAGCGCGCTGTTTACCATCAGACTGCTTCTCAAACCATTGTTTCACGGATGCCCCTTTTCCGAGCCATTTCCTACATTCCTGCTGATGCCTGGCACACAACGCTCCGCTCCCAAAAGACGGCCAGCTGGTGTGAGCAGAGATCGCGGGGCTCGTGGCCCACAGGAAATGGGCCCTTGGACTCCCAGGGGCTCTGCTGATAATGGACCCCACCCTCTGGGAGCCTCTCCCAGGTCCCCAAGGCTGGGCAGGGTGGGTGGTGACCTCCAAACCCTTCCAGGTCACCCCTCTGGAACAGCCTGAGACCCCGCTGACTGGAGAGTCTCCGAGCCCCAGGAAGACTTCTCAGGCTGCACACACAGAACCTCCGTCTCATTAAATGCGGGGCTGAGTCAGCGCTCTGGGGAGGTGCCCCAGTTCTGGGAACCAATGAAGGCAGTGGGGGGGCTGCTCATCAGCGCTGCTCCCGGCCTAAGTGAAGGGGGGTGCTATCTCCAGTTTACTGACTCCAAATTACAATCTGAGAAAATGAATGGGGAAATAAGGCAGAAAGTCACAATCAGCCATTTATTCATTCAACAAATACTACTAGAAGCCTCCTGTGTGCCTGGCCTGGGCTGTGGCCCCTAGGAAAGGGAGACCTGGTTTACAGCTTCGTGGACAAGGAGAAGGCAGTTGATCAAGGGCCAACAATCTACAGAGAGAACAGGGAAGGTCCAGGAGGAGCGGTGGGGTGTGGGAGGCTGCCAGCATTGCAGGTGCCTGAGGCCCATGCCTGTGGTTGGAGAAAGCCTCCCCAGGACAACAGTGTGACCCTGGGATGATGGCAGTCGTGAGGGGTCCCTGTGCACTCTGCTCTGCCGCTGGCACCACATAGATTAGCTCCTCCTGCCCCTCCTGGCCCTGGGGGGGCACACAGGGAGCTGGGCCTGGAGAAAGGAAGGGGCCATGCTCCCCAGTACCATTTGGATGCCATTTCCCAGGAGGGACTCCACGCTCCTCAGTAATGTCCCAGAGGAAGTTACCCAGGATAGAAAGGAGGGTGTTGTCTACCAGCAGCTGGGGTGCAGGGTCTCCAGCCCTGCCCAGGGAGCTGCTGGCTCAGTACTTCCTACCCTGCCTGGGTCTGCCAGTGGTGCTGGGGCTTCCAGCATCCTATGCCACAGCCACAGGCCTTGGTGAGGTCAGCACAGTGTCCACCTGATGGGTCCAAGGGAGGAAGGCTGGGTCTTGCCCTGGAGCAGGCACATCCTTGAGCCTGAAGAGGCAGAGACCAGAACTGAGGGCAGGTGCAGAAACTGTCCCCTCGCCATTCAGGGATGACACATATGCTCAGTGCTGTGGTTTATAACAAAATGTCCCCAAAGGCCTCAGGTGCTCACACAGGAGCCTTTTGGAAGAGGGTTAGGTCAGGGCCACCAGAGCTGATGTGCAGCTGGGGGGTGGGTCTTGGAGACAGCGAGCGAGCAGTCAGTGGCTGTGTTGTTCTCCTTGGCTTCTCCTCTTCGCGCTGCTTCTGGGCCACCATGACACAACCACCTTCTTTCTGCCCAGACCCTCCACTGAGCTGCCCACGCCAGGACTGGAACTTCTGAAATCAACTCTCTGCCCCTAATGGTGGGTGTCAGGGATTTTGTGCCAGTGACAAGGGAAGTGACTGAGAGAACTGGGGAGAAGGCTGCAAAAGATCCACTGGCAGAGGTGGAGCGTGGAGGAGCTTCTCAGATCGCTCTCGGCTGGGGCTCAACTCTCACTCAATACCAGGCGGCAGGGCAAGGCTTGGACAGCACCCAGCATGGTTCCCAAGGAATGGCAGGACCCCAGCAGGCAGGAGGCGGGGCTGCACTCCAGGGCACACGCAGATGTCAGCACAGCTTCTGGGGAAGTTTGTCCTCCTCGTAGAGACAGAGGGAGGGTGATTTCTCAGCTGCTGTTCTTCTGCCTCTAGCATGGAGTGAAGTGAAGCTGTGGTCACCTCCCAGCTGTGTGGTCCAGACATGGGACAGGGAGCTCAGCCCACAGAAAGGAGCAGAGTCTGGCTCTCTAGGACTGACTGAGGCTGACCCTGGAATGCTTGTCCATATTTATAAATACCCTGATCATTGAAATTCACGTTGGATTTTCTACTACTTGCAGTTATAAGCCTCTTAAGAGAAACAC
>PVIC010027412.1:0-23882 GCA_004025085.1 Thryonomys swinderianus
GACAGGGTCTCGCTTTGTAGTTCAGGCTGGCCCTGAGCTCACTATGGTGCCCAGGCAAACTACCATGAACTCAGCAATCCTCTTGTCTCTGCCTCCCGAGTGCTGGGATTACAGGCGTGAGCCACCACATCCGGCATTTGTTTTCTCTTTTTTTAAGGAGAGTTTGCTAGGTAATTCCTGCTGGCCATGAACTCACTATAGAGCCCAGGCTGGCTTCAGACCCACAGTCCTCTTGCCTTAGCCTGCTGAGTGCTGGGATTTCAGGCATTCACCACACATGACTCCTTTTTCTGTTTTGAATGACTTGTCCTTATAAGAATTCACTTGAAAAGAGACTCTGGCTGAAACCACTTTGGAAGCCACTGCCAGGCACAGTACCCCATCATTCTCAAGCCAGTCCTCGTTTCTCAGTCCACCTGCAGTCAGCCCCCATCATCTCTTCTCCTCCCCCAGTCCCGCCTTTCCTCCCCAGCTGTCTAAGTTGTCTGTCTGACAAGGTACGCTGTGATGACTCTAGGCTTCAGAGAACTCTGTCCCACCCTGCCAGTTTAGACTGCTTGGTGTGTATCAGACACCTCACTTAAACTGGCCTTAGAGATAACTCAAGAGATTGGATTACCTCACCACATAATTACACACAGGACAGTTCCTTGGTAGGTTAAGTTTCAAGCAGAGCTAGATATAAAGGTCAGACTTACCTCAGCAGTCTCCTGAGGGTGGCTTTGTTCTTAGGTAGGCACCTCACGGATGATGGTAGGATAGCCTAACAGCTTTAGAAGAAAGAAAGCTTGTCTTAAGAATTGGAGAAAGTCTCAGGACTGACTTCTGCTGGCTCTGATTGACCCAGTTCAGATCATGTGTTTTTTGTTTTGTTTTTTGCAGTGCTGGGGATCAGTGTAGGGCCTTGCACATGTTGGCCAAGTGCTCTACTCCTGAGCCACAACCCCAACTCCATACCTCTGTCTCTGAAGGGCTGGGCTGTGATACAGAAGTAGGTTCCCTGGAGGAAAGCTAAGGTGTTCTGGTTCAAAGAAGAGGAATCATTAGTGGGCAAAAACAATGGCTGTCCACAATTTACATGTTAGTCATCTTTTGTCGCTGTTAGTCAAAAGTACCTAAGGTAAATCAACCTATCAGAAATTTATTTGGCTCACAGTTTGAAGGTTTTAGTCCATGGCCTCTTGGCTGTATTGCTTTTGGGCCAATGGCAAGCAAATACCATCAGTGCAGAGAGATGAGCAAGCAAATACCATCAGTGCAGTGAGGTAGAGCAAAGCTGTTGACCTCATGGCACCTGTGAAGCAGAGAAGGAGATAGGAAGGGGTTGTGGTCCCACTCTGTCCTTCCAGGGCGTGCCCCACTAACCTTGCCTCCCTTCCACCCAGCACCCCTTCCTAAAGGTTCTGTTGCATCTAAATAGTGGGGCAGGATGAAGCCTTTATTATGAGGCCTTTGTGGGAGATCTCAGATTTAGACCCTACCTCATGGCTCAAGCAAACCTGAGGCCCTCGTGTGCATGGTACATCTGTGTGTCCAAAGAGTTGCCACATGTGTTTTGAATTGTTACAACTACTTCATAACAAGCCATGAAAGGCTTTTAGGTGTACAGAATTCTTAGCCTTTCTTTAGATGTCCAGCTGGTCTCCAGGGTCACCACAGCCCCAGCTAGGTGCTGCTGACCTCCAGCAGCCATTTCACTTAGTCCAAATTTGTTGTCACTACAAATTTGTTTTCTGTGTGTGCCTCAACTGTGACAGGGGTTGAGTTGGAAACACAGCCCTGTGGTTAATGAAGTGGTTCCCATCCCTGATCATGTTAGATCTTCCCGTCTATCCTGGGAAGCAGGAAGCAAAGTGAAAAACTGGGATTCATAAGGAAAAAGTGTCCTGGCATGTGTCCTCCTGGTAGAAATGGCCAGATGGCTCAGCCTGTAGAAAAGATTTCTAAGCACCCAGGTTTTTCTTAAAAAAAAAAAAAAAAAAAAGAGCCGGGCGTGGTGGCTCATGCCTGTAATCCCAGCACTCGGGAGGCAGAGACAGGAGGATTGCTGAGTTCGAGGTTTGCCTGGGCTACATAGTGACCTCAGGGCCAGCCTGAACTACAAAGCGAGACCCTGTCTCAAGAAAAAAAACAAACAAGATTTTAAGTATGACTTTGGCAAAGATCCTGTGGCTCATTGAACTGAGCAAGGTGCAAGAAATCCTTTCAGTTCTGACACTGACCCCTGCTCCTGAGCTGACTCTGCTGTCACTGCCCTGTACTCGATGCCATTAGGTCTTTGTATAATTGTAGAGGTGGGGATTCTATACTCACTGTATTGAGAGGAAACTAAGGCTCAGACAGCCAGTATCTCGTCCCTCTGGTCACTTGGCAGGCGGAGGTTGACCTGGGTCTTTTGGACTCAGAACCTTGTGCTTCTTGTGAATTCAGAAACAAAAGACCATCATCTTATTTCATTTTGTACTGCTATAAAGAATAGATACTTATTTCTTATAGTTTTGGAGACTAGAAGTCCAAGATCAAGAACCTTTTACTATGTAATCCATGGCAGAAGGCAGACAGGCAGGATGCGGGAGTGAGGAGGGGACCAAACTCACCTTTGTAATGAACCTGCTGTCACGATAATGAATCTACTGTGTTCCCGCATGCAGAGCCCCCTGACCTGGCCATTTCTTGGAGGTCCTATGTGCCAGGACTGTCATACTGGGCCTGAAGTCTCCAACTCACAAACTTCAGGGGGTACATTTAAACCACAGCAGCCACCTTGGTGTTAACACCTGTGTCCTATCCCTCCCTACAGGTCTACATCATCCGTGTCACGTGGTCCAGTGGCTCTACAGAGGCCATTTACCGGCGCTATAGCAAGTTCTTTGACTTGCAGGTAAGGATTCATGGCTTCTGGTGAGCTGCAGGTTGAAAAAGAATTTAGTTGCACTTAACTTTCCACTAAGTCTGTAGGGTCTGGACTTTTTTATTTCTTCAACTTAAGATTATATCTATTACTTTGGGACATGCTTTGTTGCTTTATATTTTGATATTTAATTTTTTCCAAGTAAGAGAAAAGGATTTTCCACAAGGGAGAGTAATACAGAAAATCATTTCCATATGGCCATGGAGTGTGATTTTGAACTTGAATTTTGAACGGTAATGGTGTTTGCTGGTAACCTGCATTTGCATTTATCTGGGCCTCTTAGACTCGCTCTCTCCCTATCCCCAGAGCCAGGCTGCGCGCTTGCCAGCTGCAACGTGGAGTGTTACCCTGCAACCCTCTAACCCATTTGTTGACTTAGTAACTCCTTCTTGCCTGCAGGACTCCTGTCATTTGGGGAGACTTGTCTGACTACTGCCTGGCCAGTGTTCTGTTCTGTGCCCCTACAGCTCTGGGAGTTTGCCTGTAATGCAGTTGTCTATTTACCTGGTTTCCCTCTAGACCATGACCACGTCTTCTTCATCCTCTTGCTCCTTAACATTTATTCAAGTCCTGCCGCACAGTACATGTCCAGTTGATTTTGGCGGGTGGGTGGATGAGTAGATGGATGGATGAGTGATGAACAAATGAGTGAATGAACAGTATGTACATCTCCAGTCTCACAGTGAGCCAGGCAGTACATGAGCAGCTCAGTATAAGACTACCCATCCTAGAGGGAAACAAAGCTAATTCAGGAACCAGTAGCTTCATCTTAATGTTACCAAAAGGGAGCAACTCAAAGTTGTTATATCAGGATATGATGTAACAAATATTTTAGGAAATGTTTGCCTTGGAACTTTTGTGCATCTTCCTGCCACATTACGAGGGGCTTCATCTCAGGCCAATGCAAGTCTCATCCTGAAATTACTGTCTTCCTTCCCTCTGTTTCAGTCAGGACATTTATATTTAAGTGACAGAACCAACTCCAACGTGCTTAAGTGAACAAGGTCATTCTTTGTGATTGATGTAACCAAATGTCCTGGAAAAAGAAACCTTCTGGACTTCAGGCACAGCATAATCCAGGGTCTGCACAGTGTTACCAGCTCTGGTGTCTTCCTCTCATTCTACGTTCCCACTTTCATGGTGTTGTTTGCCGTCAGATCCCACACGACTGTAGAGTGACTACAGTAGCTCTGGGCTTACACTCAGCAAGAAAGACCAAGAGTCACTTCTCAGTAGTCCCAGCAAGCAGATTGTTGTGCACTAGGGGCTCATTTTATGCCAACCAATTGGAGAGCAGTTTATCAACCAATGAGCTTTCCTGGGTTTATCAGTCACTTGCTTTCCCATCACTGGGACAAAAGAGCCAGCACCTGCCATTTAAAGGAAGAGAAGTTTTAGAGATAGGGTCTCACTGTGTACTTCAGGCCAGCCTTAAACTCCTGGCAGTAATCCTCCTGCCTCTGCCTCCCGTGCTGGGATTACAGCCATGTCCAGCCAGGGGAGACATTTTAAATCTAAAGCAGAACACTGGGTCCCTGCTTCACCCCTTGAGGGCATGGGAACTGAAACTTAGAGAGAGGTAGTTTCACAAGCAGCCATGCTCAGAAGCAAAGCATTTATTTCTAGGCCAATAGAAGTCAGCCCCTGTCCACTGTCCACCATCCTCTCTTTGCTCAGAAAGAGCAAAAAGAAAGCTGGATGACAGTAAACGAAGGAGTGCTTAATTGTGTCTGTTCCTGAAAATGTCAACAATTTTGGGAGCCCACATCCCATTATTGTAAAGCAGGAAGGGAAATAATAATGTGTTCCTAATGACTTTCTCCAGTATCACTTAAACAATTTCAAACACCTTTAAAACAAACCACCAAGAGTTGTCGCAACCTATAAGGCATTACGATACCAGTCACTAATTATTTAAAACATAATAAACTCGTTTGTGATGTCTTGTGTTCAACAGTATGCAAACATGTCAAACAGTATCATATACAAATCAGAATTTTCTTCTACTCTGCTGTAAACATGAGCTAAATATAAATAAAGAGGCTGTATATTGAAGATGATAAGATGCCATCTGAAATGAATAGGGCAGGAACAAACACTGGGCCAGAGAAGATCCAATTCTTGGTAGTAAGGGGAAGGAGAAGGAACCGTGCCCAACACCTTCTAATACCATGAGTGTGACATGAGAATGACACAGGAACACATGGAGGGCAACCGCATCCTTTGACCATGACCCAAAGGTGATCTGTGCAGATTCCTTCAATCAGGTGATCGATTTTGAGAGCACATGTTGGGTGAACATTTTTGCAAGTTGCTACGCTGACCTTGCCAGCAGTAGGTGTCTGAACAAGGAGGGTTACCTGTGAAGTGGTTCAGAGGCCTACTGCCTACCTGATACCTCCTTAAAGGAACCCTGGGGCTTATTTACATCCATCAATCAAAATCCTGTTCAGGTAGTGTGTGGTTGAAGGCAAGGGCGGGGCTGGGTTTATAAGAGGAAGGCGTGTGTCCTAGAATCCAGAGCAAACGCTGCAGCCAGCCTTGTAAGGGCCAGAATTGGCTGGCAGCTCCACAGCCAACTGTCAGTATAGCCTCGGGATCTTCTGTCGAGCCTGCTTTGTTTTCCTGCCAGCCTCCATGGATTTAACTTTCCCGTTGGCCCACATTGGCCAAGAGCATGCCCCATTAGTGCCACCCAAGCCACCACCTGCAGTCCCCATGAATTGAAGTAGCTTCCCTGCTGTCAACAAGCTGGACCTACTGGATGCCAGCTCTAGGTGCAAGAGGAATATCTGATGTTTTCAAGGGTCCTGGATGAGAATCCATCCCTAAGCCTGAGCCTGTCCACTATGGTAGTGGAGGTGGGACCGTGGGTACAGCTTCACGTGGAGGAGGGCCCCTCAGAGAAGGGGTGTGGCAGGGGAGGCCAGAAATCATGTAGGAAAAGGTGACATTCTGCTGATATTCTGAAACTTGGGGCTGACTACTATCTGAAGTCCTTCTTCCAGTATACTCTAAGGCTGAAGACAGACCTGGGTGCAAACCACAAATTTGCCTTTTAAGGTCTCAGTTTAGTGTCACCTCTGTATGTATCCTCATCTGCACAGCAGGAACAAAAGTGCGTGCCTCTTGTGTTTGTTGTGACATTTACGTGACACGTGCCTGACTCAGTAAGCATGTTAGGTCTCGTCTGTCCTTCTATACAGAAGTGACTTGCTCCAGGGGACATCCTTTAGGATTGCTTGGGCCAGAGTTTGATCCTGGGTCCTCTAGAACCAAAGCTATGCTCCCTCTGCTCTTCAGTCCTGACTTAACTTTATCTCTACCAGAATTTAAAAGTAAGGTTCTCTTCCATACTGGCTCAGCATAATTGGGGACAATTGAGGGTTTGCTGTCACATAAATAGCTGTCTCAGGCAGGACTTCAGCTGGCTGTAAGGAGTTGCAGCTGCATGGCTGGGGCGGGAAAGTCATGAATTCCAGAGGGTCGGCTCCTCCTGGAAATAGGCCTTGCCCACCCAACATCCACACCAGACAGGAAGTGGGAAGAAATGAGGGAAGAACCAGGCCCCAAGGCCGGCCTGCCTGGGGCGACACCCTCAAGTGAGATGACTTCATGACTCCTCTCCCCTCCCTCCTGTCTGGCGTGCAGCCTTGGGTTTTTTCACAAGTATCTTGGCTTGTAGAGTGTGGGAAGGGCCGAGGTCTCGTGGAGGAGGAGCAGGGCCAGTGTGGCGTAATGGAAAAAGCTAACAACTCAGTCAGGAGACCTGGGGCCAAGCCACATGCCAGCTGTGTGGCCTTGGTCACGTCCCTTAACCCCTCTGTGCCTGAGCATCTTAATCAGTGATATGAGGTAAGGACAAGAAAGATAACTGGCCTTTCTGGAGTAGTGACTGTGGGCCCCGCCTGCTAAATATCAAGTGTCATCTCATTTAATCTCATGACCAGTTTATCAAAAATGCACAGTGAGCCAGGCGTGGTGGCTCACACCTGTAATCCCAGCACTCGGGAGGCAGAGACAGGAGGATTGCTGAGTTTGAGGCTTGCCTGGGCTACATAGTGAGCTCAGGGCCAGCCTGAACTACAAAAGCGAGACCCTGTCTCAAAAAAAAAAAAAATGCACAGTGAGGAAACTCAGGCTCAGAGAGGTTCAGTCATTTGCCCAAGTCACACAGCTACTGAGAATCAGACTTGAGACTGGCCAGGCAACACAAGAATTCATGCTCTAACCACTTTGTTCTCTGGTGCTTCTGTCTCCACTGGCTATTTGATGAGGTTGTTGTTAAAATTGAAGCTTATCTTCAGAAGAGGGAAATTTGTTCATTGCAGGTTAGTTGCCAGAGTCTACAGGGAGACTGCTTCTGGGTCTTATGTATCTTTTTGGGGTGTAGAAATGTTCTAGAATTAGATAGTGGTTATGATTGCATACTATGTGAATATACTAAGAACCTCTAATTGGACTCTTTAAAGGGTGAATTACTTTTTACTAAGGTGATGACATACACAAAAGCATGTTTCCTCTAAGCACAGAACAAGTCAGGATTATTGATGGACGTGGGCTGCTGGGAGGCATTGGCTGGCATCTGAAAGGAGGCAGCGATGCTCATCTATTAAGATGCTGGGTTTTGGTATCAGACAGTGCTGGGCTTGGATCCAAATTCTGCCTCTTCCTGGCTGTGGGAGTGAGGACCATTGTAGGTGCAGAAGCCCAATCTGAAAACATTATTTTAAAAGCACTTTAATTAGCTGAATACAGTGGAGAAGTACAAGCATACTTGGCCTCAGATATGGCTGTATTGGGGGCCACCATGTCAAGGAGGACATCTCTCTCTCCACTTCTTGCCTGACTTTGTGTCCAGGCTGCGTGATGACCAGTGTGCCGGCAGCTACAGCCCCAGGCTGTACCCAGCAGATCAGCAGTTATTTGGAGGAGAAAGAGAATGCCCTAGAAGTGTAGGCAAAGGTTCATTAACTCGTCTTGGAAATAGAGTTAGCATCCTGCTAGTGGACATAATTACAGGGTAGTAGAGTCCCCAGGGGATATCAGAGAAATTGCCTGTAGGTGGCAGAAAACCATAAATGCCCACTGTGATAGGGCAGGACATAAAGGCAGAGGTCTGTGGAGAAGCCCTTGGGATAGAACAGCACAGTCTGGGTGGGGAAACAATTCCCTGAAGAAGGATTCACCTTTTCATGTGGTTCCTGACTTACTTGGTTTAGGAAAGGCTGACCCTGGGAATCCAGCCTGCCACTGCCCATGGACATCTGGCCACCTATTCACACAGCAATGCAGGGGATGGAACAGAGAGCCCTGTGCTTAGGCCAGGAACACCTAGTGTTGGGCCCCAGCCCTTTGTTGCACCAGCTGTGTGGCCTTGGATAGGTCACTCAGCCTCTCTGAATCAGCCTGAACTTGTACTAGAAAGTTCATTAGAAGGTGGCAGTGGGAGAAATGCTTGTGAGGTTGTGGGGAAAAGAACCCTTCTACTTTGCCAGGGAGAATGTAAAGTAGCACCACTATAGGACTCACTATAAAGACACCTCAAAAAAACAAAGAGCTAGTAATCCTATTCAACTCAGCTATACCCTTTCTGAGCATCTTCTCAAAAAAGTTAAAAAGATATCACATTACAGTGACACATGCATACCCATGTTTATAGCAGCACAAGTCACCCTAGCTAACAAATGATGAGTAAAGAAAATAGAGTATTCCTACCCAGTGGAGTACTACTCATCAACAAAGAGGAAAATTGTTGCACCTGGAGACCATAATGCTATACTAAATAAATCCTACACAAAAAGTTATGTATCATGTGATTGCTCTTAGATAAGAAAACCAAAGTATAAGTAATTTAAGGACTAAAGTAGGGGATAGGTACCTTTTGCAGATGGCAAAGGAATCTGGAGATGGGAAAAGGAAGTACTAGATTTCCATTTAACACTTTGGGTTCCTGTTCTGGGCCTAAGACTAGGATTCAGGTTAATTATACTGTTGGTGTGCATTAACCAGTCACTTTTCTTCATTTTCTAGGCTATGCTTTATGGTTAGGGTTAAGATTCTGGTTAGGGATAGTATTGATTGGCATTTACCTGTCTGTTTGGGTTCCTCATCTAGATTTAGGATTAGGGTTGGAATAAGGATTATGTTAATGGATAGTGTTGGTTTGTGTTTACCAGTCTCTTTTGGCTTATTTTCTATGCCTAGGGTTAGGATTAGGATTTAGTCAGGGATAGTGTTGGTTGGCATTTACTCGTATCTTTGGGCTCCTCATCTAGACTTAGGTTTAGGGTTAGGGTTACCATTTCCGTTATTAGCAGTGTTTGTTTCCATTTCCTAGTGTCTTTGGGTGGATTTTCTAAGCTTACAATATGAGTTGTCATTAGGATTCATGTTAGTTTTTTTTAAATTGTATTCTTTATTGGTACATTTTATATACAGCTCACAATCACACTCAACATTGGGAAATTTGTACCAGTATATGACACAAGTTAATTCTCATTTTTACCCATATCCTTACCCACCCTACAACCCCCACTGCCTATATACATATGCTTTCTTTATCTTTTTAAATCATGTTTATTCTTTCCCCTCATTACTTTCACCTACCACTTTCCCTTTTAATATTTCCTATTTCACAAAATCTGTCATACATTCTAGAACTCATTTACATCTACAGGTTCTCCTAACAGAGAAAAGATATAGTATTTACATATCTGTGACCTATTAGTGTGTCCTCAAGATGTGTCCATTTGAATATAATCGACTCAAATTTGTCATTCTTTATGGCAGAGTAATACTCCATTTTATTAAAAAAGCCACATCTTTATCCAGTCTCCAGCTGATGGGCATCTGGGTTGTTTCCAAGATTGGGCTATCACAAACTGAGCTGCTATGAACATGAGTGCACATATGTCTCTATGATATGATTCTTTTAATTCCTTTGGGTGTATTCCTAGCAGGGGAATAGTAGGGTCAAATAGGACCTCTAATTCTAGTTTTCTGAGGAATCTCCACACTGTTCTCCACAATGGTTGCACAAGTCTGATTTGCATTTAGCTGTGTTTTTCGTTCCTTATTTAGACTTAGGATTAGATGGAGATAAATCAGCTTCCTTGAAGAGGTCCCTGCCTTGCAACCAGAACACTCAATTGGCCCTGCTTCCTGGCAGAGTTGAAATCTGAGCAGGGGTTGAGTAAGTAAGTGACTCTCGATAGAAGACGCACATGCAGAGGTGCAAGAGTTCAACTAAGCTTCCTGCAGAGTTGCCACAGCCTTGAGCAGCAGCAGAGGGTATGGGCACCGAGTCAGCTGAGTCATGTTCCTGGCCAGGGAGCTCTCTGGGGACACACAGCAGGGCATCTCTAAGCAGGACACTCCCTACTGGAAGTCCAAGTGAGGGAACCTGGAGGCCTCCCCCACCTGCTTCTGCTGTTATACCTCACTGCCAGGAGCATGGAGGCTTTGGGTACTGTTGCGCTTAGATACATCAAATCACAGTGCAGGATGCATCTTTGTATCTGTGCCTTCTCTCCAGAGACAGAAGAGCATGTCCCACAGCATTCAGCCAAAATTACGTGTTTCCCACTTCATGCCTACACTATCCTCCTGGGAGTTTGACAGCTCTAGAGCCCGTTTTTGGAGAACTATCTGCCCAGAATCACTGCCACCTACCACCCTGCACATGCCACCCCTAGTGTTGGCTTCTTTCTGGTACAGGTATGCTGGATTTCAGAACTGGAGTTCCTACTCCCTAGGCAGGCCTGCCTGGTTGACATCCCAGAGCATCCCAGTGAGATCCCAGCCAGCATCTGGCCAAGACTCTGCCAGTCACATGGGTGCAAAGCAGCCTTCCCTCTAAGCTCAGGCACTCTCTTCCCCAGACATTGTCTTCTGAAATTGGAGTACATCTTGAGAATGCTGGGAACATTTACATGAACTGTCCCCCCACCCCAGAAAAGTTACCACCTTCTCAGTGTGATATAGCTGAGGAAATACAGGTGTTGCCCTTTTCCATAGAGTTAACAATTCCTTATTTGTAAGATTGAAAGAGGCATGATTATCTCAGGCAGTTACATTTAGACTCCACTCCAGGACTTATTGTTGCTCCCTCAA
The DNA here is from genome assembly GCA_004025085.1 of Thryonomys swinderianus. Classification (NCBI taxonomy): domain Eukaryota; kingdom Metazoa; phylum Chordata; class Mammalia; order Rodentia; family Thryonomyidae; genus Thryonomys; species Thryonomys swinderianus. Next base: position 11,027 of record PVIC010027412.1, read on the forward strand.
CAATTTCTCCTCTCCTAGACAATAACTAGCCAGACCATTTTCTCATTATTTATTTGCTCATTTGTTCACTTATTCATTCCTTCATCTATTCACTTGTTCTTTGTGCAGATACACACTAAGTACCTCCCATATACCAGGGAAGAGATAGTGGGGATAAGCAGACAGATAAGGAAGTCCAAGCAAGAAAATGGAGAGGTAGGCATGGTGGAGCAGGAAGGACAGGTAGGAGGTGGTGGCAGGCCCTGTGTGGCATGTCCATCAGAATACCAGGCACACTGACACAGAGACAAACTGTTTAAAGGGACAAATCTCTAAAGACAACAAGCTGCCTGTAGAAGCGTGGGCTAGTACTATAATGGTGTGATCAGGCCCCAAAGCCCCTGCCCCAGGGACCACCTAGCTTTCCACCAGCTGCAGCTGTATTCTCTGGGCGCCCCAGCCTCTCTCTACTTCTGTTCTAGCCCCTCTGGGACTTGGGGCCTTTGTGATACTGAGGGAGTAAACCCTTCCCAAGTCTAGCTTCAATGGCTGCTGCTAACAGGAACCATGTGTGGCCTCCATGCCAGCTCCTGTGGTGTTTGCCTTGGACAGCATGGCTGCTTTCCCTCCACCACAGGCTGGGGTCTGGAAACTGCTGATGGAGTGTTCGTTGTTCCCCTGGAGGCTTGTGATGTGGCAGCTTTCTGTGCTTCCCTCTCCCCTTCTTCCCCCAATGCTGATTCATCTGCCTCCTGGTTCCTTGCCCTGAAGCTACTTCTTTGCTTATTTGGGACAGGCGCAGGCATAGTGGGTTTTCCTGTTACTGAGGATAGTATTGATGATTGGGCTTTTATTGGGGATGAGAGCTTGGGGCGAGCATCTACATGGAGTCCCTACAGGCCTTTGGATACCCAATGTGACAATCATCTATAGAAATTGCTTGTGGCCTATGAATTTGGGCACTGTAAGTCCAAAAACACAATTCCACTCAGGCCTAAAACCAGCCAGCTGTCAACACTCAGTACTAGTCCATGCAAATAACCAAAACATGCCTGGGGTGAAAAGGAAACAACAAAACTGGACTGGATTGTTGTAGCCCAGACCTGTGCTGTCCAGTATAATAGCCACTAGTCACATGGGCTACTTAACCTCTAAATTAAATAGAATTTTAGTGTTCAGTTCCTCACTTGCAGAAGCTAGCTGCTTTCTAAATACTCAGTAGCCACTTGGAGCTACTGGCCACCATATTTCACAGTGCAGACAGAACATTTCCACCTGTGTTACACTGACAGAACAACCTGAAATACCAACTTAGGTGGAGGAAAGGTTTTATTTTGGCTCATGGTTTTGGAAGTCTCGGTCCATGGTCACTCTACCACATTGCTTTGGGCCTGTGGTGTCACAAGATATCATGGTGGGAGCATTGCAGAAGAGGCCTGTCCACCTCATGGTATCCAGGAGACAGAGAGAGGCAGGAAGGGGCCAGGATCCCTTCAAGGCACACCCCCAAAGAGCTAACTTCCACCAAAGCTCCACTTCTTCAAGGCTCCCTCACCAGACATGGTTTAAAACACAGCCTTACTGGGAGCATTTTAAGGTTTTAAAAGGCAGAAAATTCTAACCCAAGCTATAATATGTGTGAATCTTGAAGATATTGCACTCCATGAAATAAAGCAGTCAAGCACAAATGTTGTTTGATTACATTTGAGAGAATTATCTAAAATACTTAAATTCATGGAGACAGACAGTAGAATGAAGGTGGTGGGAGCTGGAGCGAGGTACTGCGTTTAATGGACACAGAGTCCCTATCTTCCATGATGGAGAAGCACTGGAGGTAGTTGTGGTGCTGTCAGCATGTGATGTGGATGGGCCTGCTGTCCCTGATCTGTATACTTTTAAATGCCGTTGGAATGGTATGTTTTATATTGTAATGTTTAACACAATTTTTTAAATCACACAGCCTCCTAGACTAACTAGAAGAATTGTCCAAGTTAACTTTCAAAATAACATATCTGGTGCAGAAAGAACACAGGGAAGGGGATTTGTTTTGAGCACTAAATGAGTCTCCAAAAAGTTCATATGCAGCATTTGTTGACATAGCCCCCATAGAGCAGGCCATGTCCCCTGTCCCACAGTCAGCCCTGTTGGCCCCATAGACAGGTGTCTGGCATGGGGAAGCACCAGGATTTCACCAGTGCTGCCAGTGCCCATGAGTGATACCTGTAGTTAGACAACAGCATACAAACTCAGATATGTTACCTTAAGTAAATAAATAGCCCTGGCAGAACTTTCAGCTCTCTAGGCCACACCCAGAACAAAGGATGGGAGGGTGACTGCCTAAGACCAAGCAGGGAGACTGAAACTCATTGCTGGGTGGGGTCTTACTGACTCCTGTGAGCCTCTAGATAGGGTCTTAAAAGGAACCCAAGAGAGTGGGGTAGTCTTAGTGTGGATGGGTCATTGGTCTTGTGTGGGCGCTCACGCGCGCACATGTGTATGTATGTGTGTTGTACTTAAGATTGAACCCAAGGCCTTCTCCCTAGCCATATCCTCAGCCTTTTTTACTTTTTATTTTGAGACAGGGCCTTGCTAAGTCACTATGGTCTAGGCTGGGCTTGAACTTAGCAGTCCTCCTTCCTTAGACCTCCAGAGTATGAGGATTATTAGATCCATACACTATTATGCTCAGCACTAGTGATTTCTTTAAAACAATTTTTTTCCATTCAGTGGTGTTTCAGTGCTGTCTTAAAAACCAAATTGGGAAGGGAAAAAGGAGATAATGTTAGACAAAACCTATAAATCTTTGGAACACTCTGCAACTGAGACTGATTAATTGCTTTTGAAACGAAAGATTACTGTTTATGTGTGCACAGCATATTAAACTTAGCTCATCTTGGTCTGATTTTTCACATTCACATGACACTCTGAAGCTACCTAAAGAGTGATCATAGAGAAGAAGAATTGGATTTAAACAAACACATTTGTCCAACTGCACCACTTCTTTACTATGTGACTTTCAGGCAAGTTCACTGCCCTCTCTGTGTCCCTGTTCTTCATCTGTCACTGGGGGATTAGAGCATTTCTTTCATGGCATTGCTATAATGCTGAACAATGTCAGTAGTGGTTACCAATTAATTATTTTATACTAGGAATGTGAATATTATTTATCAAGTTGCCTGGCAACCATCTCCTCAGGCTGCCTCCCAAAATATTCTCTTCTTTGAAGTCATTGGTTTGGGTCAATTTTTTTTTAATTAATAAATTTTATTTTTTACAGTAGTTTTAGGTTCATAGCAAATGTATAGTACTGGGTCTTCCCACATTCTCTTCCTCTCCCATAAGACACACACAGCCTCCCCTCCACGAATGTCCAGTTAAATTGAGTGCCAGTTTAGGCACTGGTATTGAAGAGCTCTTGGATTGTAAAAAGGATGTCTCTCTTTTCAGGAGAAAACCTAAGAAAACCTCACCAGTCTCTGAAGGACAGAGCAGGGATCAGTCTCTGAAGGACAGAGCAGGGATCAGTGACTAAAAGCCACAAATAAAACTAGGGATAGGCTGGAGATTTAGCTCAGTGGTTCCGGCGCCTGCCTCACAAGCGCAAGCACAAGGTCCTGAGTTTGATCCTAGTAACCACATAAGATGCTGGGCATGGTGACTCATGCCCACCAGTAATCAATACCACATACCACAGTGCAGGGCGTGGTGGCTCATGCCTGTAATTCCAGCACTCAGGAGGCAGAAACAGGAGGATTGCTGAGTTCGAGGCTTGCCTGGGCTACATAGTGAGCTCAGGGCCAGCCTGAACTACAAAGTGAGACCCTGTCTCAAAAAAAAAAAAAAAAAAAACTAGGGATAATGGGCTGGGGTGTATCCCAACAATAGAGGACTTGCCTAGGCCCTGGGTTCAATCTAGCACTATAGAACAGAACAAAACACCCATGGATAGTAGGTTGAGTCCAGGCTTTGCAGCAATCCTGTGAGCCCAGCTGTCTTTGGGATCCCAGCCAAGCTGAGGTTGGCCCACCTACCTGAGGAACATCAGACAAAACAGCACAGAAGAGCACCAACCTGGAAAAAGGACCCTTCCTCTTTCATTCTCTTCATAGCATTGAGGGCACAGAGTAGAGCGGATCATGTGACGACAGAGTAACACATGAGCTTCCTTCCATCTCTGTCCCAGCCACATTGCTGGCTCCAGGCTTTAGACAGATTGCTTCACTGCCCTGACCTGGCATTTCCTGGCTACTACTGGCCATGTTCAGGGGATTTTACAAGAGAAGGTTTCTAAAGAATCTAGAATATCCCTGGCATACAGTAGGTGCTCAGCAGGCACATTCTCTCCTCCTCCACATGGGAAACTACTGCCCCTTTCAAATGCCTAGCCAATAGCTCTCTTGTTTCTGCTGGACTTGCCCCAGCTTCTTCCCTTCTAACAGAGGGCAGATCTAGGGCCAGGATGACTCTTCCTTGATGGGTTTTTTTACAGGCCAGCAATTACTTCAGGAGGGTCAGGACTCCCTCTCCATCTGCTTCAACTTCTTGACCCTTATACTAATCAGGGTGGGTCATAGTATGCTACTATAACAAAGAGCCTCACTAGACAACAAAAGTGTCTTGTGTCTCTGGCAGCACAGCCATCAGAGGTTTCTGGGTGCTCTGACCCCTGCCCACTACAGGGCCCCGACTGACAGAGTATCCATTGTCTAGAGTGTGACCATGCCTACCCATGGCAGAGGGAAATAGAGACTATAAACTGTGTGCCACTCATAAATCTCTACCCTGACATGACACGTGTGTTCTGATCACATAGAATTGACCCAGTTCAAGGATGTGGGGAAAATACAGTAGACCCTTGAGACATACCAATAACTTCGATTACAACTGAAATATTAGTTTTAACTTATGATGAGTCTTGAGTTATGACCTGAATGCCAGCTGCTTATGCTTCCAGATGGTCTCAGATAAAGATTTAATCCTTAAAGAGTTCTTGAAGGAGCATTACAACCTCTTTTCCTGCATGGGGTTAATTAAAAAATCCTGTGCCATTGTGTCTCTAAGGTCACTGCGATCTGCCTGTGTACAGGAGACTTTGAAGGCTGTGTAGAGGAACCTGAGCCTTCAATTGACCAATCTGAGTTAGAACCAGCCCTTGAGAACAAATTGGTTCATAAGTCAAGAGTCCCATGTGTAAGTCTCTCCTGTGCCAAGAAAACGTGCTGGGAATGTTTGATACTCACATTAATAACCATTACAGCCCAACTTTAATCCACAGAGTAGTGCTGTAAGCTGCTGTCACTGTGACAAACTCAAAAATGAAGCCCTGAAAGGTAATGAATGTCACTCCCCTAGAAGCCCATAGGGAGTAAGCGGCGGATCCCTGTACCTTTACACACAAAGTGAGACTACACATTAATTCTTTAAAGTGTCAGAGATATAGTTGTGGTGCTGCCAAGTGAATCACACAACTGTTCCTTCTCTACCCACTCCCCTGTCCCTGGCAGCCTACCCCACCTAGCTTGTGGGGCCTCCTGCACCCCTTGTAATTATCAGTATACTTTGCAGGCTTTTCTGGAGACTGAATCCTCTTGTCACTGTATCCCCTGCATGTAGGGGATGGACAGGTGCAAAGCTGTCCGCTGAGTCAGGCTGGGGACTCCTGAGTGAGTTTGGATAGAATGATATCATAGGTGTAACTTAACCAGCAAAGGGGAGTGTAGAGCAAGCACAAGGTCCTGAGTTCAATCCCCAGTACAGCCCCCCCAAAACAAACAAACAAACAAAAAACCCAACTATGTGATAGAGTCTTTTTTGTTTTGCTTTTTGGGTTGTTTTTTTTTTTTTTTTTGAGACAGGGTCTCGCTTTGTAGTTCAGGCTGGCTCTGCGCTCACTATGTAGCCCAGGCAAACCTCGAACTCAGCAATCCTCCTGTCTCTGCCTCCCGAGTGCTGGGATTACAGGCGAGAGCCACCACGCCCGGCGGGTTTGTTTTTTTGAGACAGGCTCTTGCTTTGTAGTTCAGGCTGTGTAATCCAAGCAAGCCTCAAACTCAGCAATCCTCCTGCCTCTGCCTCCCAAGTGCTGGGATCACAGGTAAGTTACCACGCCTGGCATTGTTGTATGTGGTTACCAGGGACTTAACTCAGAACCTTGCACTTGCTAGGCAGGTGCCGGAGCCACTGACCTAAATCTCCTGCTCTGTGATAGAGTCTTGATTGTTTATTCCTTAACACAGCCTGACAGTTCTTAGGAAAGAGGACAATCTTCTGCCTATGCAATTCCGGTGGCTCTAAAGATGTTCTTCACACTATAGGTCCCATGGCTGGAAACTCCCAGGAAAACTAAGAATGGCTTTGGGTAACTCACATGTTAGAAATTGTCTTCATGGGGTCCCTCATCCAGATGAAGTGGCGTTCCCCATTGCTTCCACTTTTTGAAGAGTGGACAAAGTGATCTTTTATGTGGATCAAGTCACGTATTTCCCACGATTTCTTGAAAATGTCAGAGATTTTATTGTTGCATTATGAAAAGTTTTTGCTTATGGTATTATTTCCCCAATTAGATGCAGATGCTGGACAAATTTCCCATGGAAGGAGGACAGAAGGATCCTAAACAGCGGATCATTCCCTTTCTGCCAGGTGGGTTATGTGCATGTCCTCAAACTGGGATGCGAAACTACAAAGCGGCTCCCAGAGCTCTCAAGACAGCTTAGGAGCCCCTCACCTTCATTGGTGAACATTGCCCCCCACCAGAATCCTACTCATGGGCATAAATGACTATGAATATGGGCTTTGAAGTCAAAGCCTAGTGTGTATATGACCTTGGGCAAGACCCTCCATATCTGGGATGCTTGGCTTCTGCTATCTCTCAGATGAGAATAACCAGTGCTTAAAAGTTTGCAGGCAGCTTCTGTTAGTAAGCTACTGTATTAAATCTCTTGCATCGTAGATTATCACCAATTTAATAGCGCACAAGTAAAACAGCACCCATTTATTCCCTCCCACTTCTGTGGGTCAGTAATCTACACAGGCTCAGCCTCACAAGGCCAAAGTCAGCTGGGCTGAGCTCTTTCCTCGAGGCTCTAGGGAAGAATCCACTTTCACCCTCATTCATACTGTGGCAGAATTCAATACTGTACAGCTACTAGACTCTGAGATTCCTCCATCCATCTTGTCACTGGCAGTTGTCACTGTCAGTTGAGGGGCCTCTCAGTTTCTGGAAGTTGCCTATGTTCCTGATCACATTGATATCTTCTTCAGGCTGCTGTGGAGGATTTAATGCCATTTTGGCTGATCTCTATTCTAAAAGCAGTCAGTATCCCACTCCCACTACCTCCCTCCAAAAACTTTCTTACCAAAGAACAGCATGAAGGCTGCAAATGGAAAAAAAGGGGGATCATCTAAACCAATGTTCTCACTTCATCTCCTAATGGCTCCTGTTTATGAGCTGTCTATTCTAGGCCAGTTGGTGGGCTAAGTCCTTTCTTCGTATTTATTACCTCCTTTAGTTACCAAGGATTAACCCTGCAGGGTAAGCATTCCTGAGACTCTTTCCCAGATGAGGAAACAGGCTCAAAGAACTCTAAGTATTTGCATAAATGGCAGAACTGGGATTCAGACACAGATATGACTGGTTCCAGATCCTCACACCTGGAGTCAAAAGACCTGGGTTGTAGGCCCAATGCTTCCCACTCCCCAGCTCTTTAAATGACAGTTGCTGCATTGGGCTTTATATCTTCATCTGTAAAGTGCAGATAATAACAGTCCTTAAAGGTGAAGTTATTTGAGTTTTATGCAAATGCCTGGGAGATAGCTAAGGGTCACCAAACACAGATATCCAGCTGGAGGGACCCTTGAGATCTTTTTGCTTATTCAGGCCAGGGAACAGTCCTGGGGTCACTTGAGTACCCAGTGCAGGACATGAGTGTGTTCTTCCAGGTATCATTGTGCTTGAACAGGCTCAACAGCAGGGTAGATGTGTCTGCCAGGCCCCGTCCTCTGGGGGAATCCTTGGCCTGAACACAGCGAGTAGCTGCGCTGTGGGAAAGCAAACAACCATGCTGGAAATTTTCGCCTGCTGGGCAAAACCCTGTGTGCCAAATATTAGGGCTCCAAAGCACATGCTTTGGAATCCAACAGGCCAACCCTGTGACTTCAAGCAGGCGACATTCTCCTTGGAGACTCAGTTTTACCTCTTTAAAGAAGAACAGTGACACTTGCTTCGCAAGGCTCAGTCCCTGGTGCATAGAAGTTCTTAGCAAGGGCAGTGGCAGAGTCCTGGGATACGCCTTTGAGATTTCTTCATTTCATGTGTTGGAGTCATCTTTAAATGATCAAGAATTTAAGTGATATTCAAGTTAAACTGGGCTCTCAATGTAGCTTTTTCTTCAAGTAGGGAAGAAAGAGCAGTAAGAACTTTTTTTTTTCTGGGTGAAAGGCAAAACCACCTCTGGAAAAACTCAGAATGGAGAACTCTAGCCTGACCCTTTCCCAAACTCTTAAAAGCTTTTGTGCTTACATAATCCTTTTCCACCCAGGAATTAATAAAAACACTGTTCCCGAGACTTGGCCCGTTTGTCCCTGCTCAGTGCCCCTACTAGAGCTTGGAGAGATCCCCTTGAGCTCCAGGACCCCTAGCACATCCCTGAGACCACCTCCCAGCTTTTCTACAGGCCCAGGGGTGGGAGCAGGGTCCCCCTCCTAGGGTCAGTTTTCTGCCCAGACTGCCGCATCAGCAGAACAAAGGCAAGGCTCATGTTCACACAGAGGTGGGGGAGGGGACCAGCCTGTGCAATTTTCCGTCCCAGCAGGAGCTGGGGGAGCCAACTTGGCAGTGGATGCAGCTTGAAAACTAAGAATTACAGTTTGGCCTCCCTCCACTGTGGAAAACAAAAGCAGACCCATTCCCACCAACACTTCGCTCTCCTCCCAGCACCCTTTCCATACCGGGAAGGCAGCAGGTGCTCCCTCCCTCCCCAGAGACAGGCCACTGACCAACAGGCTCAGGCAGTGCCCGCTCTGGCCTGAGCACAGCTCCAACGCTGCTGTGGGGACGTGGCCCTTCACCCACCAGAGGCCGGGTTCCAGGAGACTGAGTTCGAAGAGGGAATTGATACGCTCTTAATTAGAATGTCATCAAAACTGCTCTGGGGGAAGAAAAGTAATTATTCTTTTCTGAGCGCCAGCTTAAGTCCAGCCCCTGTGCTGATTACTCCGAAGGCAGAGGGACTGCTCTCCTCATCTGCATTCTTCCATTTAAATGAATTCATTCCACAAGGCCTCTCCACCAGGCTGTCATGCCTCTGCCCCCTTTGCTCACTGGGCACCAGTCTTGCCTCAGAAACCCCATAGCACTGAGGCACCCAGAAAGAGGATGGCACCCTTATCCTGTGTCACACCTTAGAAACACTAAGCACACCTAAGTTTCCATCCTTCTCTCTAGGCTCTTGCAGGTCGAGCCCAGAGTAGTTCCAGCCCTGGGTGGATCTCGGCATTGGGCTCTATAGTTATGTGATGGCTTCAGGACAAGCCTGCCTTTTGCCATGGGCCAGCACTAACCCAATGCTGGTTGTAAATATTTTGAGCCTGCTCACAGCCTTTTCAATAAGAAGCCTATATGCCCATTCCCTCCCTTCTCTGATCTGCCCAAGGGGACTTTGTTCCAATGGGGCCAAACTGTTTTTGGTTAGGAAGTCCTTTCACATTTGGAGAAATAAATGAGAGAACCGGAGGCATTTGCAGTCCAGGGTTTCTCTTTAGGCAGTTCTTATTTTTCCAGAGATGCAAGACACTCCCAGGGCTTGTGAGTAGCCCCACCCGTGAGGACCAGTATAGAAGGGAATTGGGCTGTCACATCCCCAGTTTTGTCTAGATTTGGACTAAGGATTCTAAACATCCTGTGGGGGTGAAGAGACAGTCCCACCCAGAATGTCAGCCGGGTCCTTCCCTGGTGGGGATCACCAATTGTCAGCTGTCTTGCTCCCTGCTGGCCCTCAGCATGGGTCCCCTAGGGGTTGTGCCCGCTGAGCAAATGAATAAAGGATGGAAGGCATCATCACTTCCAGGGAAACCAAGTTGTAAACACCTTCCCCCTCCCCTGAATAATTCGGGTGTTTTTATTTTTGCTTTTGTTTTTCATTCTACATAACATGAAATTTTTCTGATTTTAGAATTAATAAACATGTATAGTAGGAACTTTGGGGAGACGTATGATGAAAAAACTGTGTTTTCCATCTTTCCAAAGACAAGCAGCTTGAGCCTTTGATACATTTCCTGGAGATCTGCGTTTCTGATAAATGCAGATATACCAGAAAGGCACAGCATCCAAAAAGAGCATGGACATTTGGGGAACATGAGGTGGAAGCAGAAGGTGAACATAGAAAGGAGAGCAAATCAGTCTAAACTGCTAGCCAGGGCAGACCTGAGTGTCACTTAGGAACCATAGGGTTGCAGAGGGCCTCATGACATCAGGCCCTCAAACAGTAGGAGCCCCTTCCCTCTAGGATGTGGCCCCAGCTGCTCAGTGGAAGTCAGACATGGAAATACCAATGCCACGTGCACTTTTTCTATGTGGAGCTAAATAATTGATCTCAAAAGCAGAGTACAATAGTAGTTACAGTGGGCTGAGAAGAGTAGATGAAAAGATAGTTCAGGAACACGGGTGCAGTTGGGTAGGAGGAGAAGCTTCTGATGTTTTATAGCACAGAGGAACTGTGAGCAAGAAAAATTAATTTTACATTTCACAATAGTTAGCAGAGGTTCTAGTGTAGAGAAATGAGAAGTGTGGAGGGGTTGGACCTGACATTTAATCAGATCTAACCATTATACATTTATGCATGTATGGAAATGCCATACTGTACCCCATAAATACAGACAATTACTGGGTCCCCATTTTAAAACTTTTAAAACTTTATTCTTCAGTGGGGCTGGAGAGGTAGCTCAGTGATAGAGTGTGTGCTTAGCATGCACAGGGCTCTGACTTCAGTCCCGAACAACAAAAATATAAAGACTTATTCACCCATTCCCCCAAGACCTTGGACTGGAGCTGTGTCTGAATGAGGCTTTAGGGAACCATTCAGGGGGTAGGGGCCAGGAATCTTGGTCCCACACAGCCCTCCTCCACCAAGCTTGGTGCTCCCTTACCATGTCGTATGCTCTCATCTCCTGCAGGCAAAATCCTTTTCCGACGAAGCCACATCCGGGATGTGGCTGTCAAACGCCTGATACCAATTGATGAATATTGTAAGGTAAGGCTGAAAAATACCAAGTCTTCCCTGTGGGTGTTCTGTTTTTTTTCTTTTCCGCAAGATACTCTGTGAATAATTTATGCTGTTGAAGGAAATTAGAAAAAAAAATCAGCCAGGATCCCTCAGTCCAGAAGTAAACATTGTTAAAGGTTTCACATATTTTTTTGCCATCTTTTCTCTGTGTGAGCATTTCTGTATGGAGTCCAGACCATCCTATATAATGCATGTTCTTTTTATTGGTCTTTCTCTTTTGTAATATTGTGACATAAGAATTTCTCTCTCCTATTAAATAATCTTTATGAACCTACTTTTAGTAGCTGCATAGTATTCCATTTGTGTAAATATTCCAGAAGTTATTCAACCAGCACCTGCTGTTGGGAGGCACTTAGCTTCCTATCCTTTGAATGTTTGAAACAACAAGAGGCCTCCCTTTTGGTTATATTTCAATTGATTGGAGTAGTGGTCATAAAAGAACTTTGTTATTTTAGTTTGTCTTGCTTTTAGTATTTATATCTCCACCTTATATAGCAAGTTTAAATAGTGGGAATAGCAACAAATGCCTTAAAATAGAGCAATGAGCTGGGCATGGTGACTTACGCCTGGAATCCCAGCACTCAAGAGGCAGAGGCAGAAGGATTGCTGAGTTCCAGGTTTGCCTGGGCTACACAGTGAGCTCAGACCCAGCCTGAACTACAAAGCGAGACCGTATCTCGAAAAAAAAAAAAAAAAGTAGATTAATGAATGATTTCTACCTTTGATTGGAAGCAAACAAGCATGCTAACCCTCACCACCTCTGTTTCATATTCTGCTGAAGGGGCTAACCAGTGTCAGCACCAGAGGAAAGGAAAATAAAAGGCATCCAGATTAAGAAGGAAAGGGTACAGTTGCCTTAATTAACAGATGTCATGATTTGTTGAAAGTTGAAACACACACACACACACACACACACATCCTTGCACCAGTAAAAGAATTTAGTAAGATCATAGAATATACAATTGACAGAACTCAATTGTGAGTCTGTATTCAAAGACTGAATAATGCAGAAATGAAATTTAAAAAATAATTCCAGTTACAGTAGCATCAAAAAGAATACTTAGAAATGAACTTAGCAAGAGAAGTGCAGAATTTGTACACAGAAACTATAAAGCATTGCAAGAAGAAATGAAAGAAGATTAAATTAATGGAGAGATAGGCCATACTCATGGAGTAGAAGACCCAACATTTTTTTTTAATTGAATTCTTTATTGGTACAATTTATATACATCTCAAAATCACATATAACATTGGGAAATTTGTACCAGTATATGCCACAAGTTAATTCTCATTTTTACCCATATCCCTACCCACTCCCCCCTCCTCCCCCCTTATGCATGCTCTTTTATTTTCTTTCTGTATCATATTTATTCCTTCCCCTCATCATATTCCCACACCAGCAACTGAAATGAACAGACACTTCTCAGAGGCAGAAATCAAAGCAGCCAAGAAACATATGAAGAAATGCTCAACATCTCTGGTCATTCGAGAGATGCAAATGAAAACAACATTGAGATTCCACCTCACTCCACAAAGAATGGCTGCAATCACAAAGTCAACCAACGATAAATGCTGGCGTGGCTGTGGGGAGAAAGGAA
>PVIC010027413.1:0-23893 GCA_004025085.1 Thryonomys swinderianus
CCTCCCTCCCTCCCTCCCTCCCTCCCTCCCTTCCTGTACTAGGGAACAAATCTGGGACTTGCACTTCCAAAACAGGCACCAGAACCACTGAGCTAAATCTCCAGCCCTTAATACACCCCCGTCTTCCTATGTGTATGTCATTTATCTTGGCAGTGTTCCTCTGAAACAGTTCAGTGAGTCTGCTTCCTTCAGTTTCTTTACATGCATTCTGCTGGCTCTTTCGGGGTAGCGTCTCAAGTTGATTAAATGTTGGTAACTTTCATGGTCATTTTGACTATGTGGAAGAGCCAGATGTCACATGGTGGCTGATCCTTGAGTAAGAGGAGGAGGCAGTTATGTTCTTACAGGTGTGCATTTGGATGGCAGCCGCAGTGACCATATTTTTGATAATAAAGACACTAAAGAGAACATCAGAGCTCCCAGAAAGTGGCAAGAACCAAGGGAGAGGTGTGTTTGCTGTGTGGGAGAGCATTCTGAAGGGGATGCATTGCATTGTATACTGAAATACATTTTTTTTTTTGAGACAGGGTCTTGCTTTGTAGTTCAGGCTGGCTCTGAGCTCACTATGGTGCCCAGGCAAGCCTCGAACTCAGCAATCCTCCTGCCTCTGCCTCCCCAATGCTGGGATTACAGGCGTGAGCCACCACGCCCGGCACTGTGGTATGCGGTGTTGATTGTTGGTGGACGTGAGTCTCCACGGCCAACATTGTATGTGGTTACTGGGGATTGAACTCAGGACCTTGCTTTTGTGAGGCAGGCACCGGAACCACTGAGCTAACCCTCCGGCCCATGAAATACATTTTTTATTTGAAGTTTGAATGCACAGTACTTCGGTCCCTCCTACACGTGCCATCACCTGTTGTATCTTTGAAAATAATGCAGTGTTTCCAGAAAATAGATCAAGGCACTTGACTGAACACAATTTTCTATCTTCCCTTTCCTCTCACATTCTGTGGAATAATATAAAATATAATTGTAAAGAGAGAAATTCATAATTAGTGAGGGAAAGTCCCATAAGTATATTGGAAAAGTAGAAACATAGACAATGAATAGAATTGGATGGATGAATAAAACTGCAGCTTGAAAAAGGCTCAGTAACCTGGTTCAGGAGCCACATCTATATGATTATTTTCCCATCATAGAGACTCCAATAATAGTCCGACTGCTAATCTCCATTCTACTTCATCTTGAAAAACATTACTAATTTACTTGTATAGGTAATATACTTACCCTCTTTGAATAAGTGTGAATAAAATATGTACCTGAATTGTGTGGTAGTGATCTTAGCAATAGGATCACTTCATATATTTTTCATAGTTCTCTGTGTACGTACTTTTAAATTTTCCTCCTTATGTAGCATTAAAGCCAGTTCGAAATGATATATATATATATTTTTTGAGACAGGGTCTCGCTTTGTAGTTCAGGCTGGCCCTGAGCTCACTGTGCAGCCCAGGCAAGCCTCGAACTCAGCGATCCTCCTGTCTCTGCCTCCCAAGTGCTGGGATTACAGGCGTGAGCCACCACGCCCGGTTGAAATGATATTTTAAGACCTCTCATTCATCCTTCAAGCTGCAGAAATACTTAATACAATTTTAAAATTATTTTCATAATCCAGAGACTGTGTAAATAATTCTCTTGGACTACATGTTGACTCATTTGAGAATTTAAACCGTGTGACTCCAGGAGAGCAGACTCTGTCAAACAGCAGTTTTTCTGTGTTCTGCAGAAGGTCAGGTACACACCTGTCTACGGAAAGCCATTGGAGTGAAACAGAGGGAAATGTATGACGGTTTGAAAAGGAAACAGTTTTGGCCTACAATTAGTATATGTGCTGCCGAAGTGAGCACCTTGGCTTACAATTAAATAACGAGTTCAAAACTACATACAAAGTATGAAAACTTATTCTGTTAAAAGAAATTAGAAAAATTGTGAAGGTAAAAGTACAGGTTTGGGGATTTCTGGATTCATAAAACTTTTATTTCCCTGACAGCTTTTTCTTTAATTTCATAGGTTTATTTTTGTCATTTGTTATAATCTTTATTTTTGATGTATTTAATTAATTAGAAACATTTGTAAAAATGTCTTTTGCTGATAGAAATTATTGAGGTGATGGTAATATTTGCTGTACCTAATAATAGTTTGGCATACTATTTTATTATCACTGATAATAGTTCACTAAAATAACTCAATATTGATCCTCTGAAAGTTAGGAAGGACTGCCTATTTAATGATACAAAACTCAACTTAAAATTAACTTTAACATACGAAACGGATACACTCGTGCATAACATGAGTAAAAATGTGTATAGTGCCTTTCAAATCTTCATCCTAAAGTAAATGTATTACAAAATAGCATTAAGACGTGGAGGAGGAGAAAAATTTTACATACATGGACAGTGGGTAATGAATTACTCTGTGCTTAAATATAATGTAACTTTTAAAATTTAAAAACATGCTTAACTTTAAAGTCAGTAAATTCCTTTAGCAAGGAAATGGTAAATGTTAGGCTCCGTAAAAAAATGACATAGTGATATATAATTCTGTTCCTACTCAGGACAATCTACATTTGACAAAGCTCAGTAACCTCAATGTGAGAATTGGACAGGCATCATTTTTCTGCTGAGTATTAATGGTTAGATAATTGACTAACTTAAAATAATGCATATTTGAAAAAATGAAAGTATATTAAACTTGTATTAAATTGTCATTTATGTTTATATAATTTATGTTTTGTAACTATTTCTAAATCATGACATCACAGCCCCACCTTGTGGTCAAAATTGTTAAGAAAATCTAAATTTTAAGCAAAAATCTAAGAGCAGTCCTGTTACCTATGCTTCAAAATGTTCTAGGAAATCATAAAAATGATAGTAATTGGAACACCGCTAGAAATTTCTTTTAAATTTTTGTTGTATGGTGTAAGGTAGACATTAAAATGAGAATCAGAACCTTAGATAGTAGTTGGAATATTTCCAGTTAATACTAGTGAAGTGATTTGTTTTCTATTCATGTGTTCTGCCAACTTCTAACATACGTCCAGTAGAGAAATATATATGGATAATTAAATCAGTATCAAAGACTGAATTAAAATAGTCTGTAGTAGACCAAATAACTTACATAAGGATAATTCTATATGTTATATGGTAAAAATTTTAATTTGTCTCAGGAAAAAGTACATGAAAATGGTTTGCACAGGGTTGGCATCGGCATTTTAACACTAGAGATTCCTGTGATAAAAAGATTGGGGTAACTAAAAACCTGAAAATTCTAATCTCTTCATGAGAATGAATGAAATTTGTTTCTGATGATGTTATTGAAAGCAGGTACACTCAGGTAGTTTTAGTTGGTGTCATTTCTGTACTCTGTTTTGCACACGTCCTCCTTGGTCACTCTTACCCTTGGTAGGGATTCCTTGTGCCATGGCCGCTTACTGAATCCAGGTGATCTTCAGCTATCGTTAGAGTGGCATCACTGATTGGCACATTGTCCAGCGGCAACTTTCGCACTTCCAGACCACAGTATCAATTATGCCCAAAGCAGGTGGAAGCAGAGCAGCCCGTAAAGAGTTAACCCCACAGTGGGCTTGTTTATAAAAGTGAGTTGGCCAAAGCCTATGTGCCCAGGTCAGAGTAACCTGGACCCAAAATTCCATCCCCACAACTAAAAACTAGAAGGATATTATTCTAGTTACAACCATATATTTTTTTCTATTCTGTTGCTAATTTAAGAATGCTTGTCTCGCCCAGCGTGGTGGCTCATGCCTGTAATCCCAGCACTCGGGAGGCAGAGGCAGGAGGATTGCTGAGTTCGAGGCTTGCCTGGGCTCCAGAGTGAGCTCAGCCCTAGATGAACTACAAAGCGAGACCCTGTCTCAAAAAAAAAAAAAATGCTTGTCTCATCCTCTTAAGAATTTTGCTTATGTTAATTTACATAGAAACCACACGACTGCTCATTTTATCATGTTGCCCTGTCCTTGCATGTAGCTTGGACTGGCCAGCACTTCTGTTTGTTCCATCAGCACTGGTCATCCTGGTGCTCCATGTTCTGTCTCTCTTAGTTCTTTTAGTTTATCCCCCACCCCCACCCCCAGGCTTGCGTTATTTACTTAGGAAGAGACCAGAGCTTACTGCAGAGGTTCCCGGTAACATTTCTGGGGGTTACGATACCCACTGGTCTATGAGCCATGAAAAGGAGTTTTTTAAAAACAGCATTTAAATGTTGTGTTTGTGATCACAAGTCTTAAAGCGTGATCCTTGTGAGCCAAGCCTTTCAGGATTCATACACCTGTTTCCTCTCTGATAGCGAATGCAGGTGCTCCCTGTTACCACAGGAATGTAGTAGATGCGACTGTGTGAGGCGTCCGAATTGAGCTTCAGTGGATTGTGTTGTGAGCTCTTGGAACATTAGCCCTCAGGGCACTTCCTGATGAATCTAGGTCTCATGCTACTAAAAGCCCTTATCACATGGGAAAGCCGTCTGCAAGCCCTCTGGCCAGCAGCTGGTGTGACGGCTCCCATAGCAACTTCTGCCCTGGGAGTGACTAGGTACGAAATCCAGTCAGACCCTCAGCTGAACGTGGTCCCTATCTACAGCGGCCTATCAGTCTGTCTTACCTCAGCAAGAACCACCCACCTGAGTCCAGTCAGCCTGGCAGAACTACGAGAAAGAGTGAGTAACATTGTAGGAAGTTACATTTCGCAGTGGTTTGCTACCCAGAATATGGGAACTAACAGAAATAACTGACTACCGCATCTCTAGTAGGCTCTCCTTCCTGAAGCACTTAGCATAGTGTTCTCTTGCAGGAGGCCGTGTTCTCCTTGAGGGCAAAAGCTGAGCCTTCTTCAGTCTCCTTTGAAGCCGGGCATACAGTCTGCTGTGGGGTAGGTACTTACGTGCTTATGAGTAATTGGGAGTTGCTTTAATGTCTGACTCAAAATGTTCCCTAAGAGAGCAGAATTTTTGAATTTGATATGTGGACAAAACAATTCTGTGTGTGTTTTTACTAAAGTGTGAGGGATTTGGGAAAGGCAGTACAGTTTGTTCCTCAGTAGAGGGATGGGTGTAGGTGGCCCTGAGTTGGGTGATGAGCTAAAACTATAAAAAGAAACTGCTGTTATCCTCAGTATTTTGTTCAATTAATGGGTAACTTCCTCAGTGGTTATACATGTATTAGACTTTGAATAAGTATTTTTTGAATAAGTATTTTGAATTCAAATAATTTGTTTTACTTATTTTAAAAGTTAAAAAATGTGCTTGATAAACTTCTATGCCTACATACTGACATTAAAGCTGTGTGTTTTATCTCTTAGTTTAAAAAATTCTAAAACATTAGGAAGACAGAAAGACTTTTGAACGCCTAGGAGAATATAGTCTTGACATATATTTACACTGAAACTACTGTTGCTATGATTTGTTGTGACAGATCATTTTACTCACGGGGCTTAGCCTGTTCCTTCTGACCAAACATCATTTGAAAGAGGAGATTCAGGAGTCAGAATCATTTAATTACATTTTAAAGTAAGGTATGGACATAAAGGCACATGTAAGTTGCCATTGATTATAAGGGCTTCATCTAATTTGGGTCATTTGTGTTGGCACTGATTTTAGAATATTCTATTACTTTGGGACAGTGTAATGTCTGTACTACATTTCAGACAATTTCATCCTCCTGCAGACTTTTGCAAATATTTAGTTGAGTATTGTACTGTTTTTATGATGGAAAATGAGGACAGAACAAGAATTACAAAACATGTACTTGTCTCCTTGACAGAATTATGTATCCACTCTCAGATGTTTGTGGGCCTGGATATTGATATTCAAGGACTGTTTACTTTTGTAATTGTCATGGTTACTGCTAAGTACACATAGCTTTCTAGGTTTCTTACTTCACAGTGAGGTGGGGCCATTTGAGTTCCTTTGGCTCAAGGTCAAAGATGGGATCATAAAAGCCCACTGTGGAGACTCCTGAAGCACATGTATAAAGATGCTGGCATGTGTGTCACTGTTTGGAAGACAGTTGTCTGTAAGAGCTTCTAGGTCTGCATCAAATTTGAATGAGAAGGGAAGTTGTATTAAGGTAAGCCACCAAGGTTTCAAAGTTTGCAAGACAGTTGATTCTAACCTAACAGCAGTTGTAATATGAGAAAAGGTACAGTTCCTGACCTTCAGTGGTTTGTCTTCATGATTACTGTATTCTAAACAGTGTAAGCAAGAAGACATATTCAGTAGAAACTGTACTTTATATTTTGAATTTTTACCTTTTCCTGAGCTGATGATGCAATGTATAATACTTTTTTTCCCATAGCAAGGAGCAGAGAGTCATGTGATCACAAAAGGCAAACAACTAATACTCAACAACATACCATGAATATCATACTGAATATCATACTGTGTATGATACTCAGTATGTTAAGGATACTGGGAGCATTTTCAACCTAGAATATTTTCAATTTATGATGAGCTCCTATTTTTTGCAGAAGGCAACAACTATTTTTTGCAGAAGGCAACCTTAGATATGTGTTGATTTTCAAATACAACTGACTCAATGTAGAGTGTAGTGATTTAATTTGTGTCACATAGCAAGTGACTATTAGAAGCACCTTTAAAAGGTGGCCAGTCCAAGTTCCATCCACTTCTTCACCCTAAACAAATCACCTTTCGAGTTTCCCTGGTTGTTGACCATCTGGAAACTTCTATTAGTGAGTGCTATGTGTTTGTTACTTGCTCATCACTGTACCTGAAATTACAGGCATGAGTTAAGACACCGTCCATCCTGCAATATAATCCAATGACAGTCAAATGGCAAACTTTTGTGTAACTTGAAATCTGACTTTTGTATCTTCTTAAAGGTTTATATTTGTTTGCTCTGAAAGAAATTATTACCCTTACTAAGTATTTAGCAGCAGAACCACAACTGTTTCTTCACTTCCTTCTGCCCTCTCCCTTATCTTTTCCACACTTAAACACACCTGATTCTTTCCTACTCCATGTACAATCCCATTCAATAAGCTAGAGAAACTATGTAGACATGGTACTGAAACAGAAAAATTACTTAAACTATATATTTTTGTTAATGTTTGTTGGAATCAAATCACTTTGGATGAAAGATGGGCAGTTGGAGTTTACTGTTGACAAATAGGTAGTAAACTGAAATTTTGTTTTCCTCTCCACTACAAGCTACTAAGGCAAAGCTTCACTTTATCATACTTACTGTAATTTCTTGTGTTTTCTTTTTCTCTGAGCTAAATATTAGAAGCTGTTAAACTAAATTTCATCTTGTTTTTAAGTCAGGCTGTGGACTCTTCATGAAAGCTGACTTTTTTTCACTCAACCATGTCCTACAAATAATGAACAGATACTTGATAATTGTATTTTTGTTACAGTACTGTCCAGAAAGCTCAAGCAAATTGGAATGTTTTTACTATTTTGCATACAGCTTTCTTGTTTTGTTTTGTTTTGTTTTTTCAGACAGGGTCTTACTTTGTAGTTCAGGCTGGCCCTGAGCTCACTATGTAACCCAGGCAAGTCTGGAACTCAGCAATTCTCCTGTCTCTGCCTCCTGAATGCTGGGATTATAGGTGTGAGCCACCATGCCTGGCACTGTGGTATGTGGTACTGATTGCTGGTGGATGTGAGTCACCATCCCTGGCCTTGTTGTGTGTGGGTATGGGGGATTGAATCAGGGACCCTGTGTTTGCCAGGCATGCACCAGAACCATTGAGCTAAATCTCCAGCCCTGACATACGGCTTTCTAATCATTGTGCTGATTATTGTTACATTTTTAAGATCTTTTTTTTTGTTTTTTCAAAACATATATCCTTATTTGTAGCCAAATAAAACAGAATGTTGAAGTTATAGAGGAGTACACTCAAGTTTAAGTTGTTTAGTGGTTCTCAGTCTTAGTCCTCTGTTAGAATCATGCTGGAGTTGCTCTAAAGCATTTGAGATTTTCTCCAGGGTGGCACCAGGAGCTTTAATATGCAGCAAAAGTTGGAAGGATCCTATCTAGCTCAAGACTTCAATGTTAGTGAGCACAGCATTCCCCATTTTGCTGGCCTCAGTCACTCATATTCAAATGTGGCTTTTAAAATGTGAAATAGAAAATTTCAAGCATAAATAACTCATGAGTTTTAAATTGTGCACCATTCTGAGGAGCCACATCTAAACCTGACCAACCTGCTCAGTCCCTCCCAGGCTGTGAAGCATCCCTTTGTCCATGGACGTATACACTACCTGTCAGTTACTTGTCAGCCATTTTGGTTACTGTCTATTAGTTACTTGACAGCCATCTTAGTTATCTGATTGGTGATCTTGTTTGTCTTCCAATAATTAAATAAATGCCCTCAAGGCACAAGAGTACATAGTGATGTTGGTAATTTGAATATTCCAGCGAGTAGCTGTAAAGCACTTCCTTTAAGAGGAAAGGTGAAACTTCTCAAATTAATTAAATAAATAATAGATTGTGAAGATATAAAGTAAAAAAGAAGTCTTCTTTCATGAAGTTATGGAGAAAAGTGAAATTTGTACAAGCTTTGTTGTCACATCTCCAACTGAAAGTGTAGCCATAGTGTAAGAGAAATATATTAGTGTCCCCTTCCTTCACTGTGTCACATAGGCCTTACGTAGTCTCACATCCTCACAAGGACAAAGAGAGTGCAATAAGATATTTTGAGAGAGATCATATTTATCTACCTTTTACTATAGTATATTGTTATGATTGTTTTTATTGTACTTCCTATTGTGAATAATTTATAAAGTAAACATGTTTGTATAGGAGAAGCAGCATATATAGCATTTGGTACTATCCTTGACATCAGGTATGTGCTATGAAACTTGGAACTTACTCCAAAAAAAGAGTGAGCTACCATATTTCTAACTCTTAACATTTCCGACCTGTGTTGAAAGAAAAATCTCTAATCAACTGTCAAATAACAGTATTACCGAAATGTATAACTAAACTTTCTATTTGAAAGACAAAAATGTATAACAAAGACAAAAGATGCGTAACTAAACTTTCTATTTGAAAGACAAAACCAAGCAGTTTCTCACGAAGAATGAGCTGCCTCTAGAGAATTAGTTGCTGCTTACAGAGACCATGTGAGGCTTGGTGAGGTCACACAGAGGAAAACCAGCTCCTGCTCACAGATGGCCGCCTTGTTTATGTCCCAGTCACCTGAGCGTCCTCAATCATGGGCATTTTCTGACCATTAGGACACAGTATGAGAAATCCCATAAATTTAAGGATGGTCTCTCAGGTTATTTACACAATGAAAAAGAAAATATATGGTCCTGCTTCCTTCCACATGTCCAAGACAGATCACTTGGCCTGTTTCAATGTTTGGAAGGTTGCGCATCTGAGGTTGAAAACTTCATATCAGAACACCCTCTCTTATAAGAAGCTGCTATCAGTTGCCTTTTTAATGTCATTTTAGTGGCTTTAATTTTGCCTTCTAGATGAATACAAATTCAAAGCCTTTTCCCTGTGTTAACAATGCTTTGAAATTTTCCTAAATCTTGACTTCGAGATAAGCTTTTCACAAGTACAACCTCCTTCTGTATTGGTGTCTCCTTGTTCTTTTCTATCTGGATCACACTTCTTATCTGTGTTATCATACACCATAATCCACATTACCTGGAAGAAGATATACAAGCAACATGACTATTACAGTGGTTCTCCTTTTGTCTGACTATAATACTTGTAAAAATGAAGCCTAAGCTTTCATCATCTCTGGTAATTATAACATCACATTGATTTAAAAGAGCAATGATTTTTCAAAACAAACTACATTAAAACACCTAGGCTGGGGATTTAGCTCAGTGGCACTGGGCCTGCCAAAGTCCTGAGCTTAATCTCTGGTTTTGCAAAAAAAAAAAAAAGGTCACTTGAGAGAGATTTTAAAATATATTAATCTCTGTTCTCATTTTCACCAATCAAATCTGAATCCTTAAAGATCCAGTAATGTGGTGTAAAGAAGAAATGTGACGGTAATTAAAAAAAAAAAAAGGAAACAAAGCTTATGTATTTAGGGGGTGGGAGGTTGTGGGGTGGGTAGGGGAGTGGTAAAAAATAAGAAATCATGTCATATATGGGACAAATTTCCAATATTGAGTGTGATCATGATGTGTATATACAATGTACCAGTAAAGGTAAAAATAAATTTTAAAAAGTTCCTTCCATGATTCTTAACATGCCACCAAATAAATTTTCCTCTTAAATGAGGTTTTTCAGAAGGCACATTTTTTTGTTTGAATATCACATTATACATTTTTCATGTTACTGTTTCATTATCTAGAGTGAAAACAGTTCCAGAATTTCCAAGCATAATAGTTTGTCAAACTTCAACATAGTTTTGACATTTAAATTGCGCTTTGTGTCCATACAATGATTAGAAATATTGGAAAGATTCTGAAAAAATATAGTTTAATAATTTGAATATTTATTTAGAGTGTATGCATAAAATAATTTAGTTAATATGTACCATTAATAAAAGCAAAATATTTTAAATAATAATTAGAATAAACCTGAATGTTCATGAGTAGCAAATGACATAGCATAGTAGTTACGGAGTATGAAAAAAATTTATTTTTCAAATTCAAGATGTTTTCCAAATAAAATGTCTTAATGTTGTATGAATTGGTTCTCTTTTTATTTAAAACACTGCATTTTAAACCATTAACAAAATAGTTTCTTGTTTTTCATCTTATATTTTAGTTAATAAAATAAATATTACAGAAAATTTGGCATAAACCTTTCAGTCTCTCACAGCTAAAATTAATCACAATATTGCATCAGAGTTAATGGGAACCAGGAAGTAAATTTTCAACTTGGGTCATTTGGTTTTCCAGAGTTGTTAAGATTGTTTGAGTGCTGCACTATAGTGAATATAATTTTATAAAAATCAATGTTATTAGCCATGTCTTTAAAAAGGAAGCAGTAATCCTCACGTGATACCCTCCATTATTGGCATATTGACTATATTACTGATGATAATAATTTCATAGAATTTTGGAAGCAATATTTCATAGTATGAGTGTCATATATTGATTCATAACACTGGTTGCACTCACTTTAAGTGAATTACATGATCCAAAGGAATAATGGAAAAACCAGTAAAATGATGATAAGAAATGTCAGAAAGTATTTAGAAGGGCAAAAATCTTGTAATTTTGCACAAAATTATTAAACTTTCTTAATTGCCAACTCAAAAGAAACACAATATGCTATCTATTGAGAGGGTCCTTTGATATTGTCAGAAATCTATTTCCCCAGCTCATTTTTTTTTCTTTTCTGAATTCACTGGACTTTCACCTAGAGATTTAGTCTTCCACTCAACTCAGTTCTAATGCTTTCTGTGCAGTAGGGACCACTCGAGAAGGCCAAATAACATGATAGCCTAGATAAGGTACTGAGATTCTGTCTCTTTAAAAAAATGTATTATTGCACTGTTATTTACTTTGTATTAGTACATGTTTATACTCCTTGTGCTGAGTTGGTACATCACATACCTTAATTTTTTTTGTCATCATTTTAAGACATTAATTGATTTTAGTTTTTTCTCTTTATTATTGGGTTTTGTCAGTTGATTTTATTGCATTTGGGATTTGTTGAATTTCTTCAAACTATAAGTTTATGTCATTATACAAATTCAGGATATTTGTAGGAATTTATTAAAAATTTTTTTTCTGGGGGACTGACAGGGTTACTTCATGATACAGTGTTCATGTGGCATGTGTGATGTCATGTTTGACTCCCCCTCACACATGCATGCATGCATGCACACACATGCACAAACACACACACACACACACACACACACTAATTCTGTACCACAATCTTTGTCTTCTCTTTTTAGAACAACAATAACATGAATGTTAGGCCTTTTAATTTGTCATCTGTTTCCAGAGACTTTATTCACTTTTTTCCTTCCATTTTTCAAATTGGAAAATTTTTATGCATTTAGCTCCTAGTTCAATCTTTCCTCTCTTGTCTCCATTCTACTATTGAGCCAAACCAATGAATATCTTTTAAATTTTAGATTAACAAACTAGGGGATTTATTTTTCAGTTCTAAAATTTCCACTTGGTTCTCCTTCATAACATTTGTCTCTGATAAGACTATCTACTTTCCATGCTTTTTAAGAATGTGGTTGTTACTTTAATAGTTATATAATAGCTTCCTTAAAGATTTCACCTGATAAGTCAACATCTGGTTCATATCAAGTTTATGACTGTTGATTTTCTTTAGGTATTTCATCAGAATTTCCTATTTGTTTTATAGGTTGAATAATTTTGGATTGGATGCTGGAGAGTTTGAATATTGAATTATAAGGGATCTGGGTTAATTCTTATTAAGTATGTTTTGTCCTCACTTTGTTTTAATAGGCAATTGATCCAGTCAGTTTCCATCTATAGTTTCTGACATGCCTGGTATGGGCTGTGTTTCAAATACTAGTATCTTTTCAAAGCCTTTGTGGTCAGCCCTCCCTGACACGGATGCCACTCAGACTGGTGATAGTTTACCTTATATTTCTTTAGGTTTATTCCTTAGAGTCAGACCTGTTACTATCTCAAGTTTAAGCCTAAGCCTAAGTGTTTATATAAAATGTTTGGGGTCTGTTTTCTTGAGGACAAGTTTCCAAATAGTCTTCCCGTTCTGATTTACATGTTGCCTTTTTTTTTTAATCCTACTGTGGCTTGTACATTTTGAGACTCATTTTGCTTCTAGATCTAACAGGCAGAGGGAGAAGGAGAAAGGTGATATTTTCTTTCATGGTTTTTAGACCATCTAGCTCTACTGGAAGAGCTTCTCCTTCCTCAGAGGTTTAACTACTAACCTGGCTGGTACTGCTGTAGATTTGGGAGGACTTGCTGGTGGCAAAGTAAAAAGAAAAGACATAGACTTCATTCTCCAGTACAAAAGCCAAATGAGTAGAATTGCTCTTGGAATGTTTTTTATCAATGCTTGTCTCACTACTCTGGAATATGTGCTGACTCCAAGGCTAGAAAATATAGGTGGAAGAAAAGAAAAAGTAAAAGGAGTAAGCTCTCCGCTGGACTTCTTATCCTGTGGACTTTGTTTTTCGTCCCCAGGCTACTTGGCACTTTATGGGCCAGTGAGCCTTTGCGAGAGGCTCACTGGCTAAACATTACCAAGTCCTGGGGTGCTCTTTCTTTCTGGACTTCGATTCCAGGTTCTTCTCATCCTGAACAAAGCATTGCATGAGACAAACCCAAAACAGTGCCAAACGTTGATTTGAAATATGGGAAGTAAAGGAAAATGGGAGAAACGAGCTCTGTAGAGTGAACCTGAGCAGAACAAGAGAAAAACTAAAATACACGCTGCGTCTGAGACATGCAGAGTGGGCTTCGGCGGGAAGTCATGATAAGAAATTCATCATGGCAGCCTCTCCTTTTTATACTGTCCAAATCTCGAAGAAACTGGTGCAAACGTCTGCATCTGGGTCCTGAGAGGCAGTGCTGGGATCCAGGCCTCAGACTAACATCAGGTCTGTCTACCGAAGTGAAAGCCTGCTGATGTTCTCCAGGGAAACCTGTGTGCAGGGCTCTGGGAATCGTTCTGCGCATGCATCTGGCTGCATTAATTTTTCCAAAGAGCCTTTGGTCCCAGTTAGTCGAGTGAGGAGGTGGAGTTGTTTGTCTTGTTTTTACTGGATCTGAAATACTCTTGTTCTTTGCACTTTAGCTGCTCATTCTCAAAATGTGTCATGTTTAGCATGTGCCCTTTCCAATTCACACAATAGTTACAAAGATAAAATGCAGTGGTATACTTGAAAGTGTTCCCTCGATTGTAAAGTATCTTATGATTGTATGAAGGCAAACTTACACAGTTTGAAAACATTACCATTTCAACATCATTGTTTTCAGTAACTCCCCAAGTAGGCACTGACCCAAGCAACCCAGTGCTTGGAAAGTTAGGAAAACTTGTTGTTAATTTTTTAAAAAAGCCAAAAGAGTTTTGTATTTCAGAACTTCTCAAAGCCTGTGATAGATTAATCTACATTTGAATTCTCAAAGGAACAGAGAGGGATTTATCATCTATTATACCTGTGGCTGGTTTTCAAAAGAGAAATGGGCATCGTATAGCATTTTAGAAAATTCTCAGTAATACTTCAACGTAAGGAAGAATATTGGATTCGATTTTTACTTAACCCTTTTAGTAGCTGTCAAGACTTGTTCACAAGTAGATATAGGACTACAGAAAGAAGAGACATTGTTGGGAAACAAAGAGTTTTAAAAGTGCCATAAAGATATAGAATATCGTATTCTGGATATCTTTCCAAAGTGTTATTCAGGTAAAATATCTATTACTCTAAGTGTAGTTAAGAGACATTCTCAGGATCTGGTATGACAGTAAGAATCTAGGCTGTAGCCTTGTGCTATTTGTTATACTAGAGATGAAGGATTTATCTTTAGAAAAATTTTATTTGAATCCCCTTATGTTTATATTTTCTGCCTCTTTTAAGTAAAATAATTTTTATAATTCAGAGGCACACCATATTATGTTCTGTATATATCCTAATTTTTCTCACTCTTATTTCTTAATTATTACAGGTGGACATGATTCCAAATCACTTTCTCTTCCTCTTTAGACTTTTGGGCAAGTAAGTTTATATTAACAAGCTGTCTGCAGCAAAATCTGTGTTCCTTAAAAGAGGAAATTAAGAATATATGATTCAGACAATGAAGATTTTTGACAACTTGAAGAAAAAGCATAGATACTGATTGGTTGACAAATTAGAATCTCAAATTCACTAAAATCACAATTCTAAAATGAGTCACTGAATTGGCAGTGTATCGATCTGTATGTAGGCTGTGAGAGGCATTAAACAAGGAGAGATGTTTATATGCACAGAAGTCTTGCCCTTTGACCAAGAGTCAACTTGGTATAAAGTAATCATTATACATTTTATCACATTATAACCTAGTTCTAGCCATGGCTTTAATTCACCACTACTTCTCTGGAAAAATTAAGCAGCCCTCGATAGCCCCAGGGTTTTCTATCACAGCCTTCTGGAAAGTATAGTACCATTCCTGGCAAATGTACAAGCCTACATTACATAAAGCACAGAGGGCAATAATTCAGACTTACCCACAGGAACAGCATGGTCACATCTGGGGTCAGGCCTGGATCGCCTGAGCCTCTCACCAGCATCTGGCCTATATTACTAAGAGCTCAGCTGTACTCTCTACATAACATTTTATGGACACTACCTTCAGGCACTCCTCAAAGAACTCAGTTTATTTTTATTCAAACAAGTTACATACTTCATCTGCTTTTTATGGCCAAAAGCTTCGTGAAAGCCTCCTTTCTAAAAGGAGACTTTTGGAGACTTGTTTGTTCCACGAAGTCATCAAAATATCAATGTTTATGGACTGATGTAGACTCAAATTTCTCCTCCTCCCGTGTTGGGGGTGGAATGTGGAAATGTTCAATTTCCAGTCTTCCCTGGGTGACGTTCCACGTCAGCCCTGGATTAAAATATTATTATGGAAAACATGACGGAGATGCCTTGGATTCTCCTCCCTTATGTAGTGAGCAGTAGTGTTGAGTTTACTTCAGAAGCTTCCTGAGAAATCTGAGATCTCCAACTAAGGTGGACATTACCCTTTTTAGAAAAGAGTAAGAAAATCTCCAAAAAGAAATGTACGATTGGAGGAAGTTTCACTTGTGTGCATGTGTTTTTTTGTCAAAGAATGAGCTCTTCTGTACAGTTTCTGCCCATCAGGAAGGGAACCGCAGAGCTAGAGAATTACAGATAGTAGTGGAGGAGGAACTTCTGGTCTTTAGCACAAGTATGTGACACCGTTGTTCTTGGGTCAGTCCTCTGAAGCTGGGAAGGCTACAGGAGCCCCTCGGCTTAGCAGAGGATTTTTGAAAACAGCAACTGCATTATTCTCTCTAGAAGTTTGGTGATGGGTGTTTGTGTTTAATGTGGTGATTGGTAGAAATAATTGCTTTTAACTGTGTAATGGCATATTTTTGCCAGTAAAAAAAAAAAGTCCAACTATTATGAAAGGAAATATATCGTTTAAATGCATAATTTGTAGTTTGGATATTTGTCTACATATATATGTAATCCACACTCCATCAATATATAAAATTTTTTTTTGTCATTTTAAAAGCTCCCTCAATCTCTGCCACTACCTCAAAGCAAATGTTCTTGGTTTCCTTCTCTGTTGCTTAATTCTCTTGGTCTCTTTGGTCCCTTTCACTCAGCATAATACCATTTTGAAGATTTTTACATGCTATTATTGTCTATCAGTAGATTTTTCCCCCCGACTGAATACTATTTCATATAAGACTCAGTTTACTCCTAGTAGCCCACCCAGCTCTGAATTTATCAATGGAGTAAACTCATTGATGAAGTTAGTGCCACAAAAATCCAACCCAAGTCTTTTAATCTAGTCTAACATTTGTTGTCTTTTTCACTTCAGCCATCCTACTCAGTATGTAATTGCATTTCACTGTTGTTTTAATCTTTATTTTTCTGGTAACTGAAGGGATGGTACATATTTATATGTGTTCAATTGCCATTTATATGTTTTTTCTTTGCCAAGTCCTGTAGTCATCTTCTACAGATATATCTGTAAAATTAGCACATGCCGATTTTACAAATATTGGTTTTCCTCATGGTATTTTCATACATACACATATTTTGATCATGTACATTCTCTCATTAACTTTCCATCCCTTTTCCACCTTATTCCCTTCTGCTTCTCTCCTTTCTATCCCGTGTACTTTAAAAAATCCACATATTGGGCCGGAGGGTTAGCTCAGTGGTTCTGGCGCCTGGCCTCGCAAGTGCAAGGTCCTGAGTTCGATCCCCAGTAACCACACACAATGCTGGGCATGGAGACTCACGCCCACCAACAATCAATACCGCATACCACTGAGCTGGGCGTGGTGGCTCACGCCTGTAATCCCAACACTCGGGAGGCAGAGACAGGAGGATTGTTGAGTTTGAAGATTGCCTGGACTACATAGTGAGCTCAGAGCCAGCCTGAACTACAAAGCGAGACCCTGTCTCAAAAAAGAAAAAAAAAATCCACATATTTAAAAAAAGCCACATATTAGGAAAAACCTGTAATAATCAATTTTCTGAGTTTCACTTAACATCTTAATCTCCAGTTTCAACCATTTTCCTGGAAATGACATAGTTTTGTTACTCTTTATGGTTGCCTAATTTTCCATGGTTTATCTATATTACATTTCACTTATCCATTTATCCATGAATGGACACCTAAGCTTTTCTACATCTTGGCTATTGAGTATTGTCAGTTATAAACATAATTATGCAGGTATCTTTATAGTATAATGGTTTTAATTCATTTTTGTATATTTAAAAATTAGGTTATTTTCCTCAAACTATTTTCATCCAGTTCATAGCTTACCTACTTAAATTCTCAGTAGTATCTTTCAATAAGCAGACATTATAACTTTTTTTCAATTTTATTCTTTTGGTACATTTTACATACAGCTCACAATCACACTTAACATTGGGGAATTTGTACCAGTACATGACACAAGTTAATTCTCATTTTTACCCACATCCCTACCCACCTACACCCACCACCCCTATATACATGCTTTTTCATTTTCTTTCGGAATCATATTTATTCCTTCCCCTCATTACATTCCCACACCAAATTCCCTTTGGAAATTGCCTATTTTACAAAAACTATCATACATTCTAGAACTCATTTACATCTACAGGTTCTCATCCCAGAGAAAAGATATGGTATTTGCATATCTATGATCTATTTATTTCACTTATTACGGTGTCCTCAAGATGTGTCCATTTGCCCATAAATGACTGAAACTTGTCATTCCTTATGGCAGAGTAATACTCCATTTTATAAAATAAAAACCCACATCTTCCTTGTCCAGTCTCCAGTTGATGCGTTGTTTCCAAGACTGGGCTATCACCAACTGAGCTGCTGTGAACATCAGTGCACATAACTCTTCACAAAATGATTCTTTTAATTCCTGTGAGTATATTTCTGGCAGGGGAATAGTAGGGTCAAATGGGACCTCTAATCCTAGTTTTCTGAGGAATCAGAGTGGTCACATTCCCCACAGGACTGGACACAGAGGATTGGATACAGAGGATTCCTCCCCACCCCTTGGAAGAGCATGACGTGACGTGAAGCAGTCTGTAAGGGTTCTGGGCTAAGGGCTAAGTGTTGTGCTCGCTTCAGCAGCACATATTCTAAGGGCTAAGGGCTAAGGACAGAGTTGAGCACTGTGGGAAAGACAAATAAATTTCTCAAGGGTGTGGCAGTTTCAGGAGAGTTCCCGCTCCTCAGTCCCCCTCTGGAGATGCTATGCCTCCCACAGCTCAGCAGATGTGGCGTGTGGCATATTTATGTCGCAAGTCACCTCAACAAGAAAGCAAGACAGGAGGAAAGCACTCACTAAAGAGGTATGAGAAACAGACTTCTGCATTTTTAAGCATATTCATGTAGTATTTGTTCTGTGGTAATGAAATTTTTGGGAACAAATATGATCACCAAAAAGCATAATCTTCACTAATATCAATAGAAAACAGTAAGTGAAATCCCATTTCATTGTTACTTTAACTTTTCTTTTACTCTGTTTTAATAGCAAACTTTACGAAAATGTCTTCTTCCCTAAAGTTTCTTGTCTTGTTATGAAACCCATCAGTAACTGCAGACAAGTGAGAAGCTTTGGTTAAAAACAACATGGCATGTGAACCGTGTTTAATTAAATTCTGTTGCATGAAAAATTTCCCCATGTAAGCGCAGCCCCTCATTGCATTTATTGAATCTTTAAACCTTCGAAGGAGGCTGCAGGCGGCAGTAACCACGTCAGCTCCCAAGAGGAACATAGTGCTCTGGGTTTCCAGGAGTCATCAGTCCTTTTCCAGTATTACCAAGTATTTTACTCCTCAGTTCTCTTGTGTAGTAAAATAGTAAACATCTTCAGTGTAAAAGCTCATAGAATATAAATACTTATCATCAGTTTTTGTCTTCATTCATAATCATGACTGTGTGAAATTTCCCTGAAGTCTCTCTCACAGGTGCTTTCGGGGTGTAAACACAAACAAGCCGATCTGGGTGACTGTGAGTTTTGACACTGAACAAGATGAAAACCATAAATACTCTTCCACTTGTTTTACATTATTACTTTTCAAATATACCAGAAAAGTTTTTTTTGTATGATCAGAGGTATTTGAGGGATTTCTCACTAACCTATATCTTTCAAGTCATATTGAGAGTATAACAAAATAGTACCGTTTCTTAATCGTGTGACATTCCTGCGTATTCTGGGTACAAGCCATTTTCCTTTCATTTTTCGTCTGCTGTCGTCCCCTTGCCCTTTAATAAGCTCATTACATATGGCATCTCTATTAGATAGTTCCAGTATCAGCTCCTGGCTTCTTTGCAGGAATCTTGGTTCTGTGCCGCCATTGTAGGAGTTAAGGCAGAGTCTTTTGAGAAGCTACAATCTTTAGTAAAGCTTTATTTTCCTGGAGCTGCTTTTGTACTTAGCTCAGCAGCATCACTCTGAAAGTATTTAATGGAAAGAAACAACACAGATTTCACAACATCAGGCCCAGCATGGAGCAAACATTTCTGTGCGCTGACTCCGACTCTTGGAGGCCCAGGAGACACTGTGTCGGGGATTCTCCTCCATCGGGCCTCCCAGGTCGAGATTTACTTGATGGACAGAGCATCACTGGCTGTTGGGCTGGAGTTTATCTGGAGGCTTTTCAAACAAGCTGCTAGAAATGAGGAAGCACACGAGCCAGGTTGTGGCCAGGCTCTGAGTGATATAAATTTTAGTGTGAATTTGTGGGAAAACTGGAATCCACACAAGCAGACAGGCACTCAACTGGGAATAAGGGAGATTGCATCTCAACACACTCAGCAAGTCCAGTAACCCACTGTGTGATCTCAGCCATGTCCCTTCCTTTCTCTGGGGTAGATGCACCTAGAGAATATATAATGTCAGAGCTCTGATAGCCCAAAGATATGATCTGATTCACATAATAGCCTTCCTCCCCTTCTTTCTTTCTTTCTCCTTCCTTTATTTACTGTGATCAAATAATCTCAAATACTTGGAAGTTAATTTTTTATATCATTTGCATTTTCTGCTTGTTGTGAGATAGTAAAAAACAAACAAACAAACAAACTGGCATTATAGATCCTGTGTGCATTTTTGGTGAAAACAGAATGCAAAGAAAATGGTGTTGTCGGGCCGGAGGATTAGCTCAGTGGTTCCGGCGCCTGCCTCACAAGCACAAGGTCCTGAGTTCAATCCCCGGTAACCACATATAATGCTGGGCGTGGAGACTCACGCCCACCAACAATCAACACTGCATACATACAATGCCGGGTGTGGTGGTTCACGCCTCTAATCCCAGCACTTGGGAGGCAGAGACAAGAGGATTGCTGAGTTCGCAGCGGCTTGCCTGGGTGCCATAGTGAGCTCAGGGCCAGCCTGAACTACAAAGTGAGACCCTGTCTCAAAAAAAAAAAAAAAAAGGTATCGTTTCTTTATAGGGTGCAAATTCTCTCGACTGCCACAGTGACCACAGAGCCCCTTGGGAGTATTCATGCCTCTGACCTCCACAAGCTCTTTTGTGGTTTGTGACTTAGGGATGTCAGGCCTGTGATCTCGCAGATATTTTCATCTCAGCCACTCTGTACTTCTCAGTGGGCAAACTAGTAATTACATCTTATTTCTGTGCCCTTTTAGCAGTCTGGCAAAAAAGCTGGAAAACCTTAGTACATGACCAGACTTAATTAACATAACCAGAAGGGTTTTTTTTTTTTTTCATCCTCCAGCAGACTTCCTATTCATGTGTCTGTCCACATCTTAGATGCTGGCTTCCCCTTCTGACCATCGTCTCCTCAGAATCACGTGATGCGCTTGCCCTTCCTGTAGAACCGATTCTTCTTCGGAGCTACAAAATATGCAACTTTTAAAACTCACTAGTGCCATAACTTGAAAATTCAGCAAGCTCTTGTAACTCCCAATACAGCGTCCAAATCCTGTAAGGGAAAAAGAAAGGAAGAAAGCACACAAGCAAGCAAGCCTTTTCCTTTTCTTCCTTTTAATTTTCCATCTAGTCTACTTTCCTCCTATCCCAGTTTTCATCTGAGGAGACTCTCAGTACTTTCTGTTCTTAGTCTTTCTTCTTTTTATCTCTAGTAAAGTCTCTCCATTCTACATTCTTCTTCCTGTCACCTGTCTTTCTCTTGACTATTTTAGTTTCTCATCTTCTTAAATCACAGGAAGATCAAAGAAGAAACAAAAAGCAATTATAGGGAGTCTAATTTCAGATATCTTTCCCTGTTTCCCATTAAGTTCAGGAACACAGGAATTTTTAACATATTTAAAAATTATTTTTTGTTCAGACAATATACCTTGTAACATTACAGTTTTACTTGAAGTTGTGAAAATATTACAAAAGGTGAGATTTTTATTATCGTTTCAAAAATAGCTTATGGAAGGAAACCTTACTGTGGTGATGTAAGGCACCTCTGGAAGCAGCATTCCTGTTGAGAACCATGAATCTTGTGGGAGATTCACGCTCTAGTTCTGTGTGAGGCTACGCATTCTAAATGACTGATTTTTGTTTGTTTCTGAATGCTGGTTCTTTGAAGAAACTGTTTCTCCATGTTCCTTTCTTCTTATTATGTAGAATTTCTTTAGGGAAACAGGTCCCTGAGTACATATCAAACAAAGGCGAAAGTCACGTCAAGTAAGATCTCACTGTTTGTACCTGACCTTCGCAGAGCTAATCTGACAGTGCTGGTATTCTGCTGGTTGGAAAAGTTGATCGCTATAGGTGCTGACAGAATCTTCTCCTGGACATAATTTAATGATGCATGATTAGTTTTTTTTTGTCTCAAAGTAATAGCAGGGTATATTTCAGTTTCTGAACAGTCTTCAGAGAAGACCCAGTATCATCAACAGCAGCTTTTGGAGGTGACTTGGAATCAAAGTCGCGCTGTCGCACACAAGAGTAACTTTCCGTGAGGCTCTGTCCCGCCTTCTGGGGAAGGCGCGGCTTTCTACTGGCTCATTTCCTGCCCAGATGCAAGTTCAGTGGTGCTGAGTGATAGTTACATCCTACAGAGGGAGATAGATTTTATGAATCTTACTAAATCTCCTAACTGAATGACATGTTTTGATTGGTGGTATGTATTAAGAGAAAAATATGGATGAATACATTTAACAATCTAGAAAAAGATGGTCACGAAGAAGGAAAAGCCTCGGCTTTGGGACCAGACACCATTGAGCTGAATACAGGCTTTGTCTTTTTTTTTTTTTTTTTTTTTTTTTTTGAGACAGGGTCTCGTTTTGTCATTCAGGCTGGCTCTGAGCTCACTATGTAGTCCAGGCAAGCCTCGAACTCAGCAATCCTCCTGCCTCTGCCTCCCGAGTGCTGGGATTACACGCGTGAGCCACCACGCCCGGCACTGTGGTATGTGGTATTGATTGCTGGTGGGTGTGAGTTTCCACGCCCAGCATTGTATGTGGTTACCGGGGATCGAACTCAAGACCTTGAGCTTGCGAGGCAGGCGCCGGAACCACTGAGCTAACCCTCCGGCCCTGTCCTTGGTTTTAATATGAGTCACTCACATAACCCTGAGGAAAGCACTGTTTTCTGTGGGTCCAAGTTGTACAGATAGGAATACATTTATATTTCTTGTGTTTCCTGCCGTGACGGAATGTGTTAATTCACGCCCTTAGAACAGACTTTGGACAGTGAGTTACCATTCATCAAAACTAACTTTGTTATTGAGAACCACTTCATAGCGCAGCTTCTGGTCACCTTCCCTTTCCTGCTCTCTCCCGGCCACCTTCCCTTCCTCCTTCCATCCCTCTCCCTCCTCCCCTCCTCCCTCCTCCCCTCACTCTCTGCTGTCCTTAGGTGTTGTTGGGACTGAATCCACAGCCTTCAAACTGAGCCGCATCCCCACATCGCCACTTAGTTTGAGACGGGGTCTCATTCAGTCACCGAATTACCCGGGCAGCCTCCCAGGTTGTGCCACCGCGGGCGCCCGCCACTACCTGGTTCCTTTCGTCTTCTTGTGTAGCATCTTCTAAGCTAATCTACTCGCTGACACTTTGCATTTCACCGATGGTGAAAGCTGTAGGTGACACGCTGCGTCCTCTTCTGACGCAGGAGAGCTGCTGTGGCTTTCCTGTAACCGCAAAATAATTACGTGATTGGAATCATTACCTCCAGCTGATTCAGTTTGAATTAGCTAAACATGCTGGATGTCGAAGCGGACACACGCGGGCATACATGATGTCCTCGAAGCCATGTGAACGAAGTCTGGTAGCCCGAGGAAGGCTCAGCATCCCGAGGCACTGGCGCCCCTCCTTGGGCACATTAAGCACCCACAGGGAAGAAAAGGAGTCACCGAAAATACTCTTCGGAACAAATAGGTGTTTTGACCCAAAATTCAGTCTGGGACTCATTTTTCCAGCTTGTTTAACAATGGCTCTCATTATTTTTTTTTCTGGAGTGCAGATTTTTTATGGTCGGAAAAGACAAAAGGGAGGGGGTAGTCAAAAGTTTGTTTCACGATGGATGCTGTTCTATTCATAAAGCTTCGCTGAAAGTATCTTCTTTGGTGAGTCGTCCTTGTGTCTATGCTCAGGAAGTTCTCATTTTACAAAGTAACTTTAAATAATATATGTGAAAGGGCATGGAAAACTCTAAAACCTAAGGTTATAATTATGCCTAGTTTATTAATCATCCACCTTTTATTAAACCACTAATGTATTAAGATGTATGTTAATTTAGGGACTTAGTTTATGTTATTGCTTGTCTGTACATTCATACTTACAAAATAGAAGCCAAAATATTCCTTAAAATATGAGGGAACT